>JAPYZJ010000108.1:0-10417 GCA_030522765.1 Ophioninae sp. B BG-2022a
CCAGACTCATTCTTTACAAAAGTCAGTTTCTTCATGGATGTACAGACGGTGTTATTGTATCGTAGAGCAAAAGCAGCATTAGACTAGCCTTTAAGCATTTTGATGCAGGCCTGGATTGGCCTTTAAGATAAAAGCCATTTCTTAGTTAAAATACCCAAAGTAAAGCCTTGCTATGAAAACTTATCGAAACAAATAGTTCTTTAAAGAACATGCAGACAAACGTTAGTGTTTTGCTGATGTTTGTGTGTGTTCTTGTTACAAAAAGTACATAAAACAAGCTGTCTCTATAGATTACTGTTAATTTTGATTTTAAAGATTGTTTTTGTTTCCTTGTTATAAACTGCAGCAAGCCATACATTTGGTAGCAAAATACCTATTTTAGTGTTCATTTGTAATCAAATTATACAAACAACCTGATATTTGATGTGTTTAATTTGACTCTATAATTGAAATATAGTCTATTTTTTTAGATTTATCAGATTAGAATAAATTTTGATGTTGCATTATGTTTTTTAGTCTTTGCTATAAAATTCTTTTCAAAATATCATTTTATTTCTTCTTTGCAAAAAAGTCTGAAATCTTAGTTTGATTGCCCCTTTTTTGTGTTTTCACCACCTTCTCAACACCTTTTAAGACCCTTGTTTCATCAAAGCCTTTTTCTTTGCAGAGATAATCCACAAGTCCAGCCTGATCAATTGAATCATAATCTATAGAAAAATTCTCAGGCTCTCCCACCTCAGACAGCTCATTAAATATGCGCCTAGCATTGCAATAGTCAAAGTTCTCGGGTATTTCAAGGTTTTCATTTTTCAGTATCTCATCGATCGACCCATACTTCTTAATAAGATCAAAGGCCCTCTTGTATCCTATTCCTTTGATAGTATCACAGTAGTCGCATCCCATGAGAATGCAAAGATCAATAAATTGGTCCATGCTTAGATCTAGCTCTTTCAGAATCATCTTCAAGTTGTATTCGTCAATGTCAAGCTTTTTAGACTTTGCTGCATTCATGTTTCTCAGCAATATCGGTGTCCCAAAGCACAGCGCATCCATGTCCTCAGTAGCCACACCATCAACATATCCTTTTTTGCACAAGAAAGAACAAAATGCTTCAGATTCACTCACAGCAGTTACAAAGGGAATGCCCATCAGCTTTAGCAGCTTCTGGCATTCAGCCACGTGTGTCTCAGTCACCTTTGTTGTTCTTTTGTCCTGCTTCTCCATCTCTTTCTTATCCTCCAGCTCCTTCGCTATTTCATGCAGCTTTTCTGCTTTCTGTCTTTTTTCCAGCCGTTTTTTTAATTCTTCAGTCTTCATTGCCGGCGCTTTCCCGTCAAAGACATAGACTGGCGTTATTCCACTTTCTACAATCCTGATGGTTCTGTAAAACATCCCTATCAGGTGCGAGGTTGTTGTGTCTCCGAATCCTAGCACTGACCCGTCTGATCTGACAGCAATAAGAAACTGATATATTGAGAGAGATGCGTCTATTGCTATCTTTGAAGAGTCATAATATCCAAATTTCCTGCAAATAATTGCCTTTGCACACTTTTCCTTTATCAGCTTCGACAGTTGTTTTATTCCCATTAGGGCTTAAGTTTTGCAAAAAAGCTTTGCAGTAAATCAGTGTGCTGTTCACATTTGACCCAACAGTCTTTTGACTGGCGTAATAAGGAAATTAAGATGAAAAAATACCAAAAACAGTTAGATGATAATTTTGCATTGTAATCTATTTATTTGTGTTCTTTGTCTTTCTTTATTCTATCAATGTAATTCTTAAAGATTGCAAATTCTTCCAGAAATTTATAATTTCCCGCCCACCGCATAAGGTGAAAGAAGGACTTTTGAATGTCCTCTTTTTCGGATATTCCAATCTCCTCGCATATCATGTAGTAGATTCTGAGATCGTTCAAGTCATGATTCTTGCGATCTGCAGTATTGAGTTGTGGTGGGATAATCATTTATAAACAAAAAAAAATAAAATAAAAAGCCCATAAATGCATGAACAGAACGAGAGAGTTTGTTATGAAATAATAAACGAGGTCTCTAACAAGCTGCTGGAGGAGGGCTCTGCATACGACCTCGACAGGGAGCTTATATACTCCATACAGAACGATTGGGTAAAGAACTTAGAGGTGCTGCAGTCTATACCTCTGCAGAACAGAACAAATCTGATAGAGCTTCCAGAAACATACTATTTAAATGGGAGCTGTTCAGAAGACTTCTCAGAAGAGGAGTATATAAATAAGTTGGAAGAGAATATTGGAGTTTACATGGTATGCTTTTACACAAAGGTTACGAGATCGAAGGTAAAGTGGAAATGTAATTTCAAGAATGGCTTTATAAATCTTGACAAGGAAGATATCCCGTACAGTAATGCTTCTGGGGAACTGATCCAATGGTGAAATAAAATAAATAAGCTGGAAGGCTGGTTTATGAAAGATGCATGGGAAGTAATTAAATGCTTTAGAAATGCAATGGCAGAACAAAGCATAAGGTAGATTTTTGTGAGACTAAGGAATAGAAAAAGCTAATAATAATGTTTTATTAGGTGAAACATATCAATTTATACTTAGAAATTAAAAATATTGCTGACTATTCTACAAATGGTATGTTAATTATAATTCAGGCTTATTCATGCAGTTTAAGATTTGTAAAATATTATTTGATAATCAAATTAAATATTATACTGTTTGTAATAAATTTTTATTTCAAGCAAAAATTTTTATTTTTATGCTCAAACTTTTGTCTTCATGCAAAAATTTGTTTAATCACTAAAAACTATACTTATGACTTATGAAGGATCAGCAGGGTACATAGAAATCCTATAACCACTGTAACCTCCACTGATGCTAGTGAAATTATGAAGGTGGTGTAGAAGTCAGGTTTAACTGATATCTCCTTAAAACACATTTTCGAAATATTTCCCATCATCTGGCCAGAATTCAATCCTATCATTCCAAAAATAAAGCTAGCTGATAGGTGCGAAACACCATTAAATATTGTGTAAGATTTCCCTATCTTATTAATTATAACGATTGATAATATAAATCCATAAAAGAACACAGTAGAAATCATAATCATGGCTACATAAGAATATGTTACAATAATGGGTATGTTGGAATATAGGACTGATGCTGTCCCGCACTTTCCCATTCCGTTGCATGCGCCTTGGGCTGACAGGCCTAATATTGTTGCCACACTTAAAGCTCCCAGCAGATACCTAGCCTCTGACATTTTAGTCTGTTTATTGTATTTTGCATAAATAAAGATTGTGTTTGTAAATGTTTCGCATAGACAAAGTTTATTTTGCATGAAATGAGATTGCTGTTATGAATATTTGACCAAAGACAAAAAATCAAATATTAAAGCAATTGATCTCGTCGAATTCTCAATTCAAAAATAATTCTAAAGACAAAAATTTCGTAAGTTACTTTTTAATGGAATACAACTTGGTGTACTTGTTCAAAATATCAGATTTGAGCACATCCTCTTTTGTGAGATCCCTCACAATTTTGATCATCTTGTTTTTATATTCTAAATCAATATTTGATTGTAAATACAAAGACATTACAAAAGATCCAAGTCCTCCAAGATTCAAAATTGGTTCAGAATAGGCACTGATCAGGCTTTCCTTGTAGGTTTCAAACAAGTCATCAGTCATGTTCAAAATGTTCTCTTTTAGGTCAGAAACAAATTTGTTGATTCTTGCTTCCAAGAACTCCACTGATTTCTCGCTTTGGACAACAGCTGCTCTTCTGTTCTTAATTCTTTAAAAAAGCCTTCATTGCAGATGCTCTGAATAAGTCCTCCAACGGCAGTATTAAAATGGTAGGCTCTTAAGTCACTGTTTTCACTGCCAATAGGATCATTAATCTTATAAATGCAGGCTAACAAATTGTTGTTCTCATCTGGAGTTTTGAAGGATACTGAATCAAAGTCAGTGTTGACGGATATCTGAAGTAATTCCTGGCTACTTGGAAGATTCTCGCACTTTACCTTGTTAAAGAGATCTACAATGTCATCGTAGTTGATATTCCCGACAGCCACAATCTATAGAAAACAGCTTGGAGCCAAATATACTGTTGACCCTAAGATACGGGCTGCTGCTTATCATTCTAGAATAATCGTCCGCAATGGCCTCTCTGATCACATCAAATCTGTCCAATGGAATGTTGTAGAGTTCGTCCATAAAAAGCTTGGCAACATAACATATTTTGGAAGAGAACCCCCAGAAAACAAAGTAGATCCTATCATGAGAGATTTCGTAGTTGAAAGATACATGAAGATTTGTCAGAAGACGACAGTAATTCCCAGCCAAATAATCGTATAAAACATCCAAATAGATCCTCAATGCAACAAAATCTTTTATGATTTCATTGCTCCTCAAGACAATCCTGATCTCAGACTTAGGAACATTGAAGTCAGAATCAAACACAAAGTGCACTTTGCCATTCTCAAAACTTTCTGATTTGTAGAATCTCTCCTGGCCTTTGATTACCTCAATATTTTCTAAGAATTCGTCTTCATCTTGGCACTCGAAATACTTGATTTCTACTGACCCACTGGTATACTTGTAATCACCAATAATTGAATACTCTACACTGTAGTATTTCTCCTTTTGATCAAATGTTCCATTCTTGTCTGCCAATGTTATAATCCACTTGGAAGTGTCTGAGATCCTCGATACAACAAAGTTAATAAGATCAGGATCAAACTCGTCGTATAGATATCCGTAGTTCAGAACATTCTCGACAGGATAAAAAGGAAGAGTTTGAGCCAAAGATGTTGCAATTATAACAGGGTGTTTATTCGGCAGGAAATCGAAAGTCTCCTGGCTTAATCTCTTCAGTCTGCTGTACTCCTTTTCGTCTGCTTTTATTCCGCACAGAGCATCTCTGACCATATCTAATACCTTAGTTATCTCTCTGGATCCCTTTTCAGTCAAGCTTACAGAAATATAAATTCTCGTCGACTCATAATAGTCACTCCCACACAAATCAACGTTAAATCCCAAGCCTTGACTTTTTAATTCAGAAAGTAAATGGCCAGGCTCTGAACTGCTAAACAGAAAATTAATGTAAGATATGGCATTGGTCTTAAAATATGGACGCATTGATGGAATCGTGAGAGCAATACAAATGCTTTTTTCGTCATCCAAAGGGGCAAACTGAACAATCTTTGCAAAAAATTTTTGATCAAAAACTTCGGGCTCTTTTTGAGACAAAATGTCATCCAAAGTGTTTCTAAACTTGATGTCAGTCTCTGGATTCTCTCCTCTTATAAAGTTGTTTACTCTGATGGAGACAGCTGGCTTTTCGTTGTCACCAGCAACTTTACTGAAGTACTCGGCCATACTTCTAAGTCTTTCGATAGTTTCAGGACCACATATTACAAGATTCATTATACTAGCAGAGTATTTTTCATGGTAGAACTCTTTCATTCTGTCCAATATCTCGTCTTTTCTCAGGGTTTCATAATTTCCCGTTGAAAAGGCTTTTTCTTTCGCATCTTCTTTCATCAACTCTCCTAATAAAGCGTAGCGCCTTTTTCCTGCAACATTTAAATTCCTTAAATATTCAGAATTGACCGCACTTACTTCTTTGTTCACAGCATCCTGACTGAATAAAGGACAAATAAAAAATGCAGAAAACATCATTGCTAGCTTGTTGCTCTGGCTTGAATCAACTTCACAAAAATACAAAGTAAAATTGTTAGCAGTGCATGCATTCGAAGATCCGTTATTCTTGCTCAAGAAATCATCAAAATCACTAATTTCCGGAAAGTCCTCAGTTCCCATAAACAGCATGTGTTCCAAGAAGTGGGCAAGACCAGGATATTCTTTGGGATTGTCGAGATGGCCTACTTTTACAGAAACTGAAAAGCTTGTTTGTGTAAACTTTTCGTTGTGGACCAGTACAACCTGCATTCCGTTGGGAAGTATAAAATCTTCGTACAAGTTTTCATCCACTTTGCTTTTGATTATTGCTCTAATTCCAAGAATACAAAGACATAAGTTGAATACTCGCATCGCTGTTGCCCTAAAATCATTTTTCTTAAATATTAAAATTTTGATAAACAAATAATATCAAATATTAATTAAATTTTAAAAGTATAAGTTTAACAAGGATGCTTTTTGCAATTTTTGAGTAGCAGAAGCTAGATTGTGAGTCCAAAATGCCATTATTTTGTTTTAATTAAACTTCTGCTGAAAAGACTTCAACTAAATTAAAATTGTAGAAAATGTATAAAAATGATTATATCAGTAATTTGCCAACAAAAAGCCGTCTTTAAATCATAAAATGAGCTATTAACTGAAGATAGCTGACTGTTTCAAAATAGAGAGCTGACGATGTTCATCAACAGCCCAAAGCCTGCACTTTTGAATGCAAAAATAAATCCATTTTTTCTTACACTATAAAATGAGCTTAGAAATACACATAGAAGCGGAGATATTTTGGCTTTAATTCTCAAAAGACGCATCATGTGCATAAGAGTGTTGAAAATGAGGGTGTATTCTGCAAAGTCTGCTGCTTTTCTCAGTGCTCGTATTTTTAGAACTATCGTGTTATTTTTACTCTTGATCTTTTCCTTTATAAACGTTGTTACTGCTCCATAAATAAAAGAAGACTGTACTTCTTCAACCAAGCTTCTGTATGTCTCTGCTGCTTTCAAATCCATTTATAAGTGGACTTTTATAAATAATTTATAAATCTGGTTAATTATAAAATTTTGAGGCATCGGCTGTAAACAGGCCCATGATAGAATTAAAAGGAATAACTGAACTTGTTGGCGAGTGCGGTGCTGGAAAGTCTATCCTTGCTTTGTCGATTGAAAAGGATGCAAAAACACTGTACATCTCGCAGACTCAAATCAAATTCTCGTTCATTCCTAGTTCTGTAGTTTTAAAAAGGATCGATTCTTTTTTTAAATTGAAAATTTTTGTATTCTGCGAGCTAAATTCAATTGTCAAAAGCTTTGGGTTCAAGAAGATCATCCTGGACGGCCTAGAAGATTTTCTCTATGTCTTTGAAAGGCCAAGAAAGCTGTCCAATGACATTTTTAGAATTGTAACATCGCTGAAAAGGCTTTATTTCAAGGATCAGATCAGCATATTGATTATAAATAGCCATTATAAAGACTGGTCAATAGAAAACACAACCGTTTCAAACAGATACTTTGGATTGCCTTGGGAATACTTGATAAACCATCGGTATTTGATTACTAGAGCTGGAGGAAAGCGGTATATTGAGCTTGTTTCCGGCAAAGAAAACTGTAAATCACAATTCTATATTGATAATAATGGCGCACATTATCTTGAAGATAATAGTGAGCTGACTTAGACATGTTTATTGTGATGTATTAAAACTTTTTTCAGGCAATTTTTGACTTTTTATTTTCAGATATAACATCTTTTAACAAATATTACTTAATCATGATTTCTTTTCACTTTTTAACTTGCAGTTTTACTATTAAAACTTACTCGAGAAATTTAATTTTATCATAAGTAGAAAAATACACGCATTAAACTACCATTCCCTGTCAAAGTTAGGTAAAATGCAAGTTTTTCTAGCAATTGATACAATGTCTCTGCTGTTGTCTTAGAGTTTAAAAAAGATATTTTGCAGTAAAGATTGTTGTGATAAATTATTCCAACACAAAATTAAAATTTTTATTTGATCAAAAATATTATTGTCTATCTCAAGCTAGCTTCAACGAACTGCTCATCCACAGATGCTGTTCTGCTTCTTCTATAATACTTGTATGCTAATAAAATAACAGTCATAATCACAATAATTGCAAGCCCGTTGAAAATTATGACCTGCTTCCAGTCGTAATAAGTTCTGTCATAGCCTGACAATTCCTTAGGCTCCAATATTGGGATTTTAAAAATTGCAAACTCATAATTGTTCTTCATTGAGTTATTGAGCAAAAATTGGAGGACTTTGTCATATGAGGCTTGCGGATATTTCTCTAAATACATAGCAACAGATCCAGCCACAAAAGAGGCACTATGACTTGTACCGTTGCTATTTAGTATGTCTTCTCCCAACGAAAAAAGATTTGTGCAGTGCCCTCGGTTTGAAAAGGAGCTAATGTATCCGTTTTTGTCAACTGATCCGACTTTGATAATGTGATGTCCATTTGGACTGTAGTTGCAACTATTGTCAGAGTCATTGCCGCTGGCAGCTACAATTATTGACTTCTGGCTGATCTTTTTGAGTGAAAAATCAAGAACTTCTGAGTGTGGTCCTGAGAAAGGCAGCACAAGAACATCTGTTTGCTCAATATTTTCGAGAATGTCTAAGAGCTTGGACAATTTAACTGTGCCATTGCAGGAGAATGCTTCAATTACAAAGCTGCTAGAATTTTTGGCCAGAGAATTCCCATGGCCAGATGTTAGAGAGATGTTCACCAATCTGTGTTCGTTGCACTTTGGTGTGTCAATTATTGTGATTCTCACACCTCTCCCTGAAAAAAAATAGTTGTACCTGTAGAAATACTTGATCAGACTGTTTATTTTCAGGATTCTGAAGATTACATTATCTAAAATATAATTGTTGAAAAAAAGATTCCCAAGATTTGAAATTCTGTAGAAATGCAGCGGGACTGGGCTTTGCTGCCCCTGATCCGAGCTTTTATTGCAGTTTTTGGAACAAGCATCGTTTCTGTGGTTCTGGTAGAGAAAGTCATCCTGGAAGTCTTTAACATTCAGCGGACTCCTGAACTTCATGTTGTACAATAACCTTTTATCGTTCTCCACACTTGCAATTCTGTAGGTTTTATCTTCTTCGATATTAATTAGAACATATTTCCCTTTGATCATGTCCAAGAGTTGGTAATTTGTAGTGCATACTGTAAATCCAAGGACATTTCTCGTGTAAACATACTTTGCAAACTTTGAGTTGTTTTTGAATTCTTCTAAAATTTTATTAAGATCAGAAATACTGACAGAATTTGTCCAAACAATGTAGCATTTTTTGTAATTGTCTCTCTGGCCACGTTTGTAATTTTTCAGCTGTATAACTTCTTTAAAGTCTACTGGAGATCTTTTTCGTTTTCCTTCTTTATCGTCTTTTATTTTTACAGTCAATTCTAAATTATCCGTTTCATTGCGCTTGTTTGTCAGAGAAATGTCTTGTTCATAAACCTTTTTTTGATATAAACTGTCTTTTTCACTGTGGCTGTGCTTCCTCGGCATGTCTTTTTCATGGCTCTTTTTTTGATTCAGAATATCTTCTTCACCTAGCTTGATAGATAAATCTTTATTTATTAGTGGCCCAGTTTTATCTGCAAAATCTAAATTTTGAGTAAGCAGCGTTGTTTTTTCTTTCAGCTGTGATGTCTTGGGCTCTAAAGTTTTGTCTTTTTCGGTATTCTCTGTGCATTCTTTCTCTTTGCCTGCTTCGATGGGCTTCTGATTTGTATTTCTATCTTGATTTTCTGATAAATCCGTAATTACAATTTCAACCATATTTTTAGACAGATCTTGCATGCCTGGATTAATAGAAAGCTTGTTGTCGAGATTAGATGCAGTTTTCGCACAGTCTAACAAAATATTTAGAACTAAGATCATTTTTTTCATCATTAAGTGGAATCTCATACTTCTTTTTATAGAGGCCAGAGGTGAAACGATGTGTTTCAAAAAAGATTCGTGTTTAAACAATGTTTTAAAGCAACAAACCAGCTGTACTAACTTTAAATTCTTGTGTTTAGCTATACAAAACCATTATTGATTAATTACAGCAAAATATTGCATTATTTAGATTTTTAGGCTTGTCTAAAATTTTGCATGTTATCAATAATAAAGCACGATCCGTGTCAAAAGTTAAGGAAACACCTATTTTAATAAACGTTAATTAATAAATTTTCGGCTTTTTAATGATCTATTCAGTTATGCACTTAGTTTGAATTTGTAACATAAAATATTTAAAATTAAAAAAGTGTGTTTTTACTTTAGTCTTATTGATGTAATCATTTATGACATTAGGTGTAGCTTATTATGCTAACACTTATAACATAATAAAAAGCCTAAAATTTGTTAATTAACGTTTATTAAAATAGGTGTTTCCTTAACTTTTGACACAAAATGTAAGATGTAACATCCAGACAAAAAATAAAAAATTTAACTCTTTTCAATACACAAAAATTTATAACATGAAAAATTTCAAGAATTTTTATTCATTAAAATTCTTGAAAATATCACCAATAAAAATTCCTAAGTCTGGGTTCTAGTATAAAAATAAACTTATTATAAATATTATATGGTTTTGGAGCCTTAAATTTGCAAAAGTTTGGATCAAACGTTTCTTCGATAATTTTACGTAAATACTCTGCACAGTCTCTATCAAAAGGATTTTTGCTGACAGTTAACTTAGTTAAGCACTTTTTCTTCAGTAAATGAGCTATGTATCTT
>JAPYZJ010000109.1:0-82351 GCA_030522765.1 Ophioninae sp. B BG-2022a
TTTTTTCGACATTTTTCCCTAGAAATGGAGAGTTTAAGGCGAATTAAATTGTGGATTTGTCTTCAAGGTATAAAAATACATCGTCATGGACCTGCGATAAGACACTAAACGTCTAAATATAATGATTAATTCGAGTCTAATCCCGCTGAAGGGGCGCGGCTGATTGGCTGCCTTTCAAAATTAATAACAATTCAGGGGTTGATCCGGGAACCATACATGCTTATTATATCAATCGACTCAGAATTTTACGCCCAACTCCCCATTTCACGGATGACATTCTTACGTGGGACACCCTGTATATATATCCTATACATTTTCGGTACATAAACTACAATACGACGCCTACAGGCCGTATTTAACACTACCTTTTCGGACGTGTCTTATACACGCGCGGGATAGGAAGATCGGACTCCTTTACTGTAGTCTCCATGATTGATGTGTTCGTGTATTTATATGCCAGTAAAACGTAGAGAAACATCGCAACAGAAAACGCATTTGCAACGTACGATTATAATTATCGATGTATAGTTAAAAAAATTAATGAACGGGAGTTCGATCGTTCGACTCAATAAGAAATATGCTTGCCTTGAGAGACTACGGAAGTAGCGACGAGGACGGCGAATCGGATGGGAAATCAAAGTCAACAACCGTAGAGGTTAAGCATGTGAAAAATGCGAGTTCCGTTTCGAGCGGGGAGAATACAGATCCTGAAACTCGAAAAATCGTCACGACCCTAGCATTGAAGATATGTGCCGCCCCCGAAGTCGTTCCTATGGTGAGTCCGTTTTCTCTTTTGGTATGCCAGCTAGCATCAAACCGGACATCATTCTTCGCATCTTTCAGGGACGCGGTGATTATGATACTAAGAATTTGATCTTTTGCACCTCACTATTTTGTAGGGTTCAGAATTATGCAAACGTCACATTGATTCGACCAGCAAGGAAATAACCCACAATCCAAAGTACGACGAGCTCTTTGCACCTGATGTAGGACCTGAAAATCCATTTAGAACTCAGCAACAAAGGGCGGTTAAGAATATGTTATCCGGTTATGTGGAAAAGGCACACATCAGTGAATTTCAGTTCGAAAATCAGAGGAGAACGTTCACCAGTTATGGTAAGAAATCCAAAACTTCTGACTGATCTTTTATTTCTAATTCTAGATTTAAGTTAAATCAGGTTTCCAGTAAATTTTCACTGATAGAAATATTCACGCGAATCCCTCAAGAATATTAAGCATTGAGTATCTATATTTTTGAATATTCAGGATATGCTCTCGACCCTACTGTGGATGGTTCAGCGGAAGAGGGGAAAACATTAATAGGAGCCAAAGAGGCAGCGAAAGAGACCGGTGCAAAAACAGTCTTCGAAAGCACAGCCTTAAGGAACGCTGACAAAAGAAAGAGGAAGAAGAATGATGACGCTGCGGACATTGAAGGTTTTCTGGGCCCTTGGGGCGGCTATATCGACGAGAAGCGAGTAATGAAACCGAATGAGGAGGAAGCCGCAGAACTTGAAGAAATTTTGGCTAAGAGAAACAAAAGGGGCAAAACAACGGAGGAGAAGCCATTGGAGGAGAAAACCGTGTTGCACAGTAAGAATTAATGCGGATAAATCATATTGGATTCAGATTTCCGAACCGTTGATTGATTTTCCTAATTTTACAGTCAAGGACAGCGTCGATTATCAAGGGCGCACGTTTTTGCACGCACCCCAAGATGTCGGGGTTAATTTACGATCGGAATCACCGCCTGAACGGTGCTTCTTGCCTAAAGCCCAAATTCACACATGGGAAGGGCATACGAAGGGGATTTCACAGATCAAATGGTTTCCTCGCACTGCACATTTATTGCTCTCTTGCAGTATGGATTGTCGCGTTAAAGTAAGTTTCACTTAACATCGATGTATTTAATGATGGCATCAACGATATTTTGTTTACCATTGTTGGCTATTATTTTTCTGCCTGTTTACACTCTGATCGGCCTTCAACTTCGTCAAATAATTGCTATTCCCATTCTTGAACTTCCAGTCCTCTTAGAACCTCGAAAATGTTTAGACCCTCCGCTATATCAATCTAAATACTGATGTTACGTTTTTCCTGTTTCGACCCTAGCTGTGGGAGGTTTACAAGGAGAGAAGATGCGTTCGAACGTACTACGGTCATAGACAGGCGGTTCGAGATATCAGCTTCGACAATGAGGGCAAAACATTTTTATCAGCTGGATACGATCGCTACGTGAAATTGTGGGACACGGAAACCGGCGAATGCATCAGCCGATTTACCAGTCGAAAAATCCCATACTGCGTTAAATTTAATCCCGATCCGGACAAGCAACACTTATTCGTTGCCGGCACGAGCGACAAGAAAATTATATGCGTCAGTATCTCGACGGGAGCATTGAATATTTGGTTGGGCATTCGTTGTGTAAAAGTATTCATTGGTTCACGTTCATATGTTTGTTTCCAGTGGGATATAAGATCAGGCGAGATAACCCAAGAGTACGATCGCCATTTGGGCGCGGTCAACACTATAACGTTCGTTGATGAAAATCGAAGATTCGTCACAACTTCGGATGACAAGAGTCTTCGAGTCTGGGAATGGTACATTTATTTTTCCTGTCACGACGAATCTTGCCGGAACACGACAAACATGCTCTACGATCACATCAGAATCGCGGCAAAGGTCAATTTCAAGTTCAATTTTAAATGGATCTTTTTTTTTTTAAAGGGACATACCGGTGGATATGAAATACATCGCCGATCCTACGATGCACTCGATGCCCGCCGTTACGCCATCTCCCAATCAGAAGTGGCTCGCTTGCCAATCTATGGACAACAAAATCGTCATTTTCTCGGCGCTCAATCGCTTCAAGATGAACCGGAAGAAAACTTTCACGGGTCATATGGTTGCCGGTTATGCCTGCGGTTTAGATTTCTCACCGGATATGAGGTTCGAAAAGAAACAATCGATCAATTCGATTCACACTCATTTACCAGATATTAGCTTTTTAAGAATCTTCTCTCAAATTGTTTCACCTTTAATGAAGCGGAATTGAAGTTTGCATCGTTGTGATGCAACGAAAATAATATTTATTTCATTTTACGAATTTCTTTTGGCAAATCACAGTAACGAAAATCGCACGAACATATTTATAGGATTCTTTCTCAGTAATTAACAATCTAAATTTACAAATACATGATTTTGGATACTACTTCAAATGAGAAGTTTGTAAAAACTTTTCGTTGGGTTCTAACGATGCAAGCTCCATCTTCGTTAAAAAAAACGAGTCGCGAATATTTGTATTCCAATATGATTCAACAAATGATAAATACTGATGCTTTGATACTTTCATTTTTTCGACACAGCTATCTCGTGTCGGGCGACGCGGACGGCAAATGTTACGTGTGGGATTGGAAAACTACGAAGCTCTATAAAAAGTGGAAAGCGCACGACGGTGTTTGCATATCGGCGCTTTGGCACCCGCACGAACCGTCGCGGCTCGCGACTGCTGGTTGGGACGGCAAAATCAAATATTGGGATTGAAATCGGCCGCTCTCGCATCGAGTGTACCGTGTACATTCTGTAACTACAGGGACATTTGTACATACGTTTAAACTGCTTTATGTACCAACCTCGTTATTTTCTAAGAGACGACGAAGATCAACGATTATTTTTCAATTGCTTGAAAAAAAAAGAAGAAATACAGACAGTTGCCCTTTCTACAAGGTTTTTCGTATTTAATCTTTTTCTTTTGAAATCCATTCGTATGTTTATTCTTTTGTCACAATGATACGAAATATTAACAGTAAATAAAATAGTAATTAATAATAATAACTAAATAATAAATAATAAGTTGACAAACTTTTAAGGACAATTAAGGGTTCTGCGGTTTTTTAAACCCGTTAAACAATTCCGGCTGCACCACACGCGAAATTGAACAAAAGTTTGAAAAGTGCAAAGTTGAATGCGTAGATTATGAAGAAATTATTTATCTTTGCACTCACTTATTACTTATTTTCGTATTATTATTCGTATTCGTACTGACTTATTATTTATTGTCGTATTAGTACTTTTAGCTCTTCGCTCATAAGAATAATCTTCGCGTTCCGCCAATTTGAAAGGAAACAAACCATGTTGTTTTCGAATCTAAAATTGGAGGAAAAAGAAAATAAAACTATCGACGAGTCAGGGTAGCAATAAATTTATGAAAAGCGAGAACTATACGAATTCAACACGCTGGCTGACGGGGTGGGAGGTCGGGAAAACAGAACGGGGTTGGTTCAGCGCGCAAGGCTCGACTCGGGATGTCACTCGCTGGACAAAAATCAATAACGCTACGTGGGGTAAAACGCGATGAGTCTAGGCTTTTCGTAGTCCGAACGAAATCGTCGCTTATAAGTTTTTCTGCTTCATACCTCCGTCGGAGGTTTGACGATACGTGCGCAACCAAAAGGCAGGAAAGAAAGTAAATAAACGGTGAAAAGTGACGGGACGATAGATAATATAACTCTTATGATAAATATAAATTATTCATGCGGAATCACGTAGTTGACTTTCCGAAAACGCATAAATAAGGTAATTAATAACTCCGAGATGAACAAAAAATTTTTTTTACTTTTATTTCGCAATACGAGAACATATTTGAAACAAAAGAGAACTCGTTAAATGAGCGTTCCAATGAATCTCAATTAGTGATGTTTCGCGTCGTCAGTGCTTCTGTCAGTTATCGATGAGTGAATCAAGGAAGAAATATCTTCTCGCGTATCAGTTAGAAAATTTCGGTGAGAAAATTTAATTGGCTGGTATTATGACCAGGATAAGGTTCAGCCCGAGGGACGAGAATGGAAGGACCCGGTCTCGGCTATTCCTACCATCTACCATCCGCAGGATGGAACCTTAAGGTTAGAAATGCTCTGACACAGTTCAGTGATCTGTTCAGCGAATTCAACAAATACATAGCGCCGGCTTATCATCATGACAGATGCGAGAGGCAAGTCGAAATAGAACATGTATTTTTATACCTTCGTACATGACAATGAAAGAATTCGATAGGTTTTGTAGTTAATATGTCAAATATTGGCGAATTGATACATCATTGATTGCGAATAACAGAGGGAAAGAGTTTCTTTCTAAAAACTGGATAATTGCAATGAAAATTACTATTTTTTCCCCTTTTCATTTATTGTTCGATAAGATGAAAGTGAACCTTATCAAATTATGGGAATATTGATGGCTAGTGTTTTCAATACTCAGATAATATTAATATGTATTATTTCATTCTTTCAATTTTAATCGTTTATTATTCATTCGATTCTTGAAAGATGTAATGTTATATATATCATATATTTATCAATTATTTTTATTTTTATTATTTACTATGTATTATCAAAATGTTACGTGTGTCATGTATTTATTATCTTATTTACTGATTAGGACTAAACTTTAAAAAATCTATTTTTCATATCTGGAAAGGAATTGAGAAGTTTCTGAATTAAAAAAAAAAGTTAGATTAGTCTTCAACTAAGGAAATTCAACATTATAATATTCCGTAAAAGATTATTATATTTACTGTAATATATTATATTTCGTCAAACAGTCCTACTCAAAAGTTATAAAAAATGCCATGAACTGGATTTTGTTAACAAAATGATTTCCAACCTTTTTTCGTGTAGCCGATTGCCTCTAAATATTTTTTGTTCTCAAAATATTAGATCAGTACAAATGCGTTTGTACTCGATGCACAAACGTGAATTCGTCATGGTGTTCGTCGCATTTTTCGCTTGCTTCGGATTAGCAGTTTTCATCGGACTTGCGGGTAATTTTCCTATAGTTTTATTTTTCCTTCCGATCGGACGAAAAATAATTGATATGATAAAAACGATATCGATTTTCGAAGGACCTCCGATAACGTTGACCAGTGAGCAGAAGGCACATTTGAATGGCAGCGAAATGGCAACCGGACCATTCATCATGAAGACTCCGACACTTTCGACCTACAGCCAACAGCTGTGGGTCATTGCAAAATTTTCAACTGCGAACAACGACGGTAATAAAAAATTTACATTAATTAATTAAATGTGTAAATATGCACGTAAAAATATAATTATACGTGGATTAATATGCTTTGCGTGCATCGCAGACGAGCGATACGACAAAACATTTCAAGTAAGTGTCTCTATCGACGGCATCACTCCTGAGGACAAACTCGCGCCCGTTTTATCTTCGGAAACAGGCCACAATCGGTGAGGATCTTGAACACAAAATTCCAAACCCAATTTTGTTTTCCCGTTTTTCAAATGCCTAATTAGAAGATCATGAATAAATCTTCAACTTTTTTTTGCAACCCTTTTATATCTTTAATACGTTTATTTATTTATTAAACATTCTGCAATATGTTTAATAAATAATATTCAATTACAATAATCTATAATGAGTGATATAACTTTTAAATGAATAAATAATTGAAATTTTATTCATCGAACGATACTTCTTTTTAATGGATCATTTAATTATTAATAATCACATAGAGTGTACTAATAATTCATAATAATAACCGTAACAAAAGAATTTTCGAATGAAAAAAGAATACCAATGTGAAAAATTAAAATGCTTTTTGATGAATCGTTCGAGTTTTGTCATTACGGAATTCATTTATTGACTTTTTTATTCGACTGCAATAAAACATTCCCAAATTTTTATTTATCGTTGAGATATTTGTTCCTTAATTATTTTAGAACATTTCCATTTTGAATTATCATTAATGTGAATATTAATGTGAATATGGGAAAGTAAATAGGTTTCTGTTGTTACAGAACGAGGCATCTCAAATGCGAAAGACAATCTTGCGAGGAACTCATCGTAGCACATCTGGGATCTCTCGATTACAGCCACTACATAATAACTGTTCGTTTTCACGGTCTCGAGAGCTTCCATCAGCGTTATCTGATACGTGACCTCACATTCTACGTCAGTAAGCAATAATCACCCGAAATACCGAAAGAATTGTTAATCACGCGGAGAAACAAAGAAACAAGAAACTTATGGGTATTATACGATGAACGATTGTTTTCATTGTTTTGCAGTTTAAAAATTACAATCCAGGATTCACCCAAATCGAAATATGGTTCAGACTTATTTTTCTACTGTCCACTTTCATCGTCACGGTAACTCGATATTTTATTACGATTTTCACGATTTGTAATTGTTTAATTATATCTAATTAAACCAATGAAAATTTAATCTCCGCAGTGCTGGTTCGGACACTCCCTGAGAAAATATCCCGTGCAGGATTGGTCGATCGAGCAAAAATGGGTCTCGTTGCTCCTGCCTCTACTCATCTTCTATAACAGTAAGAATGATTTTTTCAACACTCGAATATTGACGATTATACATGTCTGCAACAATGCACTTTTTTTAAAAATTGTTTGCTTGAAAAGAATTTATTCTTCGTCATTTTGGGGTGCTCAGTTTGAATAGGGTTTGTAAGGAACAGAAAGTTTCTATAACGGAAGGTTTATTATATATTGGAAGGATAATTATTACATCTTTC
Organism: Ophioninae sp. B BG-2022a; assembly: GCA_030522765.1. NCBI lineage: Eukaryota > Metazoa > Arthropoda > Insecta > Hymenoptera > Ichneumonidae > Ophioninae sp. B BG-2022a. The sequence continues at coordinate 7,550 of JAPYZJ010000109.1, forward strand.
GTCTTTATTCGTTTGTTATAATTAAAATAAAAAATAAAAAAATAACTTATGCATATGTGTTCTTGCTACATTGAGATAAACCTAATCAACTAATTAAACCATTATAACTCCTCATACTGCTTCGGAATATCTAGGAAATTGAATTTCGGAAATAAAAAATAATTTTTTTTATCACGTTCAAGTTCAAGTATTGTAGGATATAACGACAATGCTTTACATTTTATAAATGTTTTAATTTCGATATACTTTCAGTCAACTACGCTTCGATAAAGTAATTAGTCATAGAACGATTTTTAACCTTGTTTGGTGTTTAGATAATATTCATTAGGGTTTCTAAAGATACTTGTGTGATAGTTTTATTAAATTACTTTTCCGTTAATTAGTACGTCGGAATCGATTATAAACCGTTATTAAATTTCAGATAATTTTACCCCTGCCGACATGTGTTATTAGAATTGATTGAAATATAATTGCTTGGCTTTCTCGAAGATCCAATGTTCCCTATGACGTTTCTCGTGAATTCGTGGGTGCCGGGAATGCTTGATGCAATATTGCAGACAACGTTTCTCTGTGCGATTCTGATGTTTTGGCTGTGCGTTTATCATGGGCTTCGACAGGTACGAATTACATTCCTCGTGCAAACAATTAATTTCATCGGGTCAAAAAAGTCTGTTTTTCGCAAACTGAAAAAATTGTCATTTTAAGTATTGAAAGATCTTGAAAAAGTTCGATTCTTAATGAAATTAATCAATTACGTAAAACAGATTTTCATTTCCATTCAACAATATTTATGTTTATATTTTTTATAAAAATGTCTTATGCAGCCACTAATTGAATAATATTTGTTGTGTCCTGACGACACGGATTGTTAAAAATTTGTCAAATTACAAATGCAGAACGAGAGGCGATTGCTGACATTTTATCTGCCAAAAATTATTGTCGTCGGTCATCTCTGGGGATCCGCACTTACGCTGGCAACTTGGCTACGTTGTACCGAGCTGGAAGACCCGACTTATAACTATATCCTGGACACATCGAATTACCATGTAAGTGTCAATTTTTTAACAATGGCCAAAAATAGGTATCTTCTCGTACCTGTATAGTATCTCTAGTATGGATTTTGGGCAGCCAGCTGCAGAAGCATCCTCCACTTACTTACGAATGGCCCAGTTTTAAAAAGATCAGAAAGCTAGAAATTCCACAACACAAAACAACTTTTCTTTGAATCGATAAAATTCAGCACTCCTGACAATTAGCTCTGTAAGGCCAATCGCAGATTTTAAGCTTAGGATTAAAGTGAAGCCCCCTTGGGCAGGATTGAAGATGCGAAGTGCCCCAATCGCACTGATAAAATTTGTCGCACGCGTGAGGATGCGGTAAGTACAGCGTTCGCGGATAATTAACCGGGCACGTTGGATGTGGTCGTGGACAATCGTTCCACGAAAAATCACAATGGGCCCGCCATGGCCAGTCGCAAACTTGAAACTCAGCGTTAAAGTGCAGCTCTGACGGACATTCGAACAGAATCGCTGATCCCCAATCGCACTTGTAAAACTGGGAAAGAAATCATCCATCATTTTCAGTCGTAACTTGGAATGATAAAACAAGCTTTTTAAAAGTTGGATCGTGATGAAGGGTAATTCATGTGAGCAAGGATAATAATAATAAGGTTATGTTGATGAATCACAAATGATGACGCGAGAACGAATGAAGAAGATATGATGATAATATACCAGAGAGCAATTGCCGGTAACGGGCAAAAGATTGGGCATCCATGGATCCTGAAAACTCGGACAAGGAAACTCTAACGAGGATTCCACGTTTGGTTTTTTTATCGTCGCGTCTTTGAGCTTCACTGAACAAGGCGGTTCATCATCCAGAAGACACTCGAACGTAAAATCATCCTCGGGGAACACTCTCGCTTTTGAACATCCGTACTCGGTGTGAGGATTCCTCGAGTAAATTTGGAACGGATCCTTGTGGGATGCTCGGAGAGCGCAATCTTCAGGCGGATAATAATACTCGTGGAATGATGGGTAATCGGACGATGGATACGAAGGACATTCGACGGTGGAAAAAAGCCCCGTTGTGCATTCAAACTGCGTTAGGAGCCACACAAAACCGACTGAAAAATAATTAATCCTAATTGTAAGATTAAATGGTGGAAATAATAGAAACAATAATGTTTACATAATCTCGAAATCTTCCACGGCATTGATTTGATCACGATAATGTAGAAAGGAATATAAACAAAAATTCTCTCGAGGTTGTAACGAAACTGAATGACTTTATATTATTTTGAGAATATCGGAAAAACATTGAAAAGTAAAAGAAATTGGTACTCACGTATGTAAATCATTTCCAATGGATGAAAAAAGGAAGAATTTAGCAAAATTATATTACGTCACTCGGGGCCCAAAAACAACGGTCAAATTTTCAATCGAGCGTACACGATTTGAAATGGTTCGAGCTCCGCGAGCTTTGAGTCTTCTCTGAGACCCGACGACTTGTCTTGCGAGAGTGCCGCGAGCAAGGTTGTTACACCTTGACGCCGTAGGTATCCGTCAAACATCACCGGAAAGGTGACTTTAAAAAAAACGGACGAGGAAAAGTGAGAAGGAAAAGAGGCAGCATATCTACTCGCGAGACGAGAGTCCGGAGACGCGTGTACTCTCGTCTAGTAATTGCCGGTGATCTATATTAGGAGAAGAATCGTGGAAAGTTGTACAGAAAACGAAACGGTTCTCGACAAATGAGCGAAAAAAGATTTAAAAAAATGGAATCATTGTCGGACGACCGCCACACCGAGTTCTCAAGGGCGCTGACGCTCGTCACAGAGAAACCGAGCAAACAACCCGAGCAATCTCACTTTCTGGGATCCTCGATAACTTCACTTTCATTCATTTAGGATCCAGAATATATTTAGTTTGCGAGAATAGTCGTACACGGTATTGGAGTTTGAATGATTTTTTTCTATTGCCCGATTGTTTGGGTTAGGTTTGGGTTCGTCATGTCCGAGCTACGAAAATTACTCGAATAACACACGGTATACGGCTATTGTGATTTTCTGTATTCTCTTTATTATATACTTTTTATTGTATGTTTTTTTCTCATTCCAAAATTATTTTAGTTCGAAAGAACTAAAAAAAGATAATCGACGGAATCCGACGTTTTGACACGATATTGATTGCCCGAACTCCTCCTCTGTATCTGAAAGCGCATACAAAAATAATTTATAAAAGAAAACAAAAATTATTTGCTTTTATTTCGCAGGGCTTCAAAGTGTATTTCTTTACGGTCGGTGGTGTTTACATCGCATATCTGCTACTCCTGATTCTACGGGCGTACAGTGAACTACGCTCGATGCCTTATTTCGGTGAGTTTTTTTTCCCCATAGTCTCTTTTCTAAAGAATGCTGTTTAACCTTTCGACAGTTAGCACGAACTGTGAATTCCCTTTTGTTTCCACTTTTTCTTCATTATGCAAGTTCGTCTCGTAGCACAGTTTCACCGGACAAATTATGTACTCACTCAATATGCTAAAAAAGTTCGAAACATTTTCTCAGCACTTGGGGATAACAAACATTGCTCAAAGTTCCTATTACACAACATAATTTTCATCGAGTTCCGATACATCGTCGTAATCTAATAAGACCCAAGCAGGCGTTCCACATTCGATTTAATCGAAGATTTCATTGAATTGGGAATTGCAGATTTACGTTTGCGATTTTTAACTCTGCTGGCTACTATCGTGGCTATTGGTTGTTCGATCGTGACCGCGAAGCAATTCGGGGCGGGCGTTCTCGAGGACAGTTTCGCCTCGCGTCTGTCGACGTACTACAAAACCTCGGCACAGTTCATGGCGCTGTATGGACTGTTGAACTTTTATTTGTACACAATGGCTTACGTCTACTCGCCGGGACTTCAGCGTGTTTACGGTCAACGTGAGTGCGCTGAATATACGTTTGTCAATTTATTTGCGAATTAAGTTCATTTCTTCGAAAACATATTCAGTCCGTGATCGGAAAATTTATCAAAATAATATGAGGAAGTGGAACGTCGATTTTTTGGAGGCCAGGATTCTAAAATGACGACATAACCATATTTATAAGAGGGATAACGACATGTCGAATGATAATTTATTATTCTTTTAATAAACTTTCCAGATTCTTCCATAACGAAAGATAATCCAGCGTTTTCGATGATTAATGACTCCGATGAAGAAGTGATTTATGGATCTGATGAGGATAGCCGGAGGCCTTTGACGCGAGCCCAACGAAACACTGACGACAGTGATTAAAAAGACAAAAACGAAACGAATCATGACAAATTTTTACATAACGACGAATGTAATTGTCATTTTCTATTTCTCAAATATACATGTATATGTTTTTCTTTTTTTTATGTATTCTCGTAAAGTGCTGTACAGGATGAGATCTTTGTGCAGCGCTCGATAAATCGGAGACAATATATTAATAGAAAGACAGAGAGAAAGAGAATTCTCTTAATCAAAGAAACGACGACTGAATGCCTTTTTGTACCTTACGGGGAAAAGCGGAATTCCAGCAAGATGGCGGGAAAAATTTCGATGTAATTAACGATTAGAAGAGAGTCGATAAACGTTTGTCGTCTTCGACGAGCGAACGAGTTATCATAGTTGTGCTACTTTCGTTCTTCGCGATAAAAACGTGGTGACATATATATACGGACGCAGAGGCGTTATTGACAAGTATTGCCAATTGCGATTCAATCGACGCGCTATGATACGTCAACATGTGTAAATATATATACCGAAAACATATAAAGAATCTTTTTGTCCGAATTGTCGCAGCGGCATGTCGGTATTTAAAAAAAACGCCGTTGTCGATAATTAATTCGACACCCACATCGCATAATTGTTTCTACTTAATAAAGAATTAACACAAAGACAACTGGCAGTGTCGTTTCTCAGCTACATCCGATCATCGAATCCGGTTACGGTGATCCCTTTCTTTACACTTTCTCATCGGACGTCATTTTTTTACAAGACTATGGGTTCAACTATGATGTAAAAAAGTTGAAAACCCGCTCATCGGTTTTTTTAGTTATTTGACACTATGCGATTTACGTAATTAATGGAATATTTTATTATTAGTATAAGCATGACTCGATGATTATTTATTCTTATAAATATGATTTGTGCAATGGTAAATCAAGCATATTTGCAACAACGAAAATTCTACGCGCTGCATTGTTCTCATAACATAACTAGTGCCATCAGTGGCACCGTAGGACACCAATCGCACCAACGATTTCGCGAGTTTTTTGTTTTTGCCACCCCTCTGACGCACATGCGCATCTGCCAGGAAACAAAACCCGCCATGGCCAAGCTGTGAACCTCGTCGAAGTTGTACATCCGTTTTACCTTTTGCACCTTCGCAAACATATAATTTTCGTTATAATTTAACGGTTGACACATAAAAATCTGTTAATTAACATTTACTCTACTAGCGCGAGATCGATTTTTTCAATCTGTCGGGCTCGTTGAGGTTGCATTTTGCCGCGACTTTACAGAGGCGCACGGACGCCATCTGCAAAACACCGGTAACACTCGCCATTCGTAACCCCAAATTTCGAGCGCAACAGCCGTTACTCGAGTATTAAAAAAAACATCCAATGCTATTATATCGAAATTTTCTATTATTCAGACGTATCCACACGACTTCAACGAAAGACTGTTTTCGTAACACTCCAGATTTTCCCTTCTACGAAATAATGCCGAAATCGAAGGAATACGTTTCGAGCGACAACAGCGGAAGCGAGGTATTTTAGTTTTTTCACATTCGCTCGATTTTTAAGTTCTATTTTCCGAAAAAAAATTAACTTTACGGTTTTGTTTGCCAATACCAAGGATGAGGTCGCACCGAAGCGAAAGCACAAGGAAGAAAAGGTCGAAAAAGCCGAGTCTAGCAAAAAAGCAAAGAAATCATCTAAGGAAGAGGAGGAAGAACCTTCTTGGTCAATCGGCAACAATCGTTTCGTAAAAATTCGCGAATTCAAGGGCAAAATGTATGTCGACATCAGGGAGATGTACATGGACAAAGACGGCGACATGAAACCTGGCAAGAAGGGTAATCTTCACATTTGTTTCTTTCATTATTGAGTCCTCTTTCCATCTCTTGCGCTAAGATTTTTTCTACCAGGGTTTGCACCGTTCAACTTCATTCGAGTACCATTTTGAAAAATCCACACATTTTTTACCATTTTAATCAGAAATCTACAACTTGGGTCAACGTTGAAAATTTCGTAATGATTCAAATGGAATACAAATTTTTACCATCCACGAACTGCGCAATATTTGATGCAATTTTCTAATCCACTTTCGCAGGGGTGGTTCTTTTTTATAGGGCACAGTATGAGGTTCTTTAATGTTTTTTGTCCAGTAACTTGACGGCTCACTGTTGCCTTAAAGATTATTCATTCCTACAGAGTGATCCTACTTTTTTTCCTGGGCAGGTATTTCGATGAACATGTTACAATGGAGAAAGCTTATGGATCAGATCGAAGAGATCGACAAAGTTGCCAAAGCAAAATGTTGAGGTCGTGTTCAATCGGATGGGCGTCAAATACGTGACGACGTCGAATTCTCAGTCTACTTCATTTTTTTCCATACTTCATATTTATGTGTCTTCGTTACGAACCGAGTAACTATAATCCCTGTAAGTTAAATACGCTGTTGCGTCACCGGGTTATTGTAAAACTGTGAAATAAATAATATTTGTATATGTCCTTGAATTCAATTTGCATCATCCATGACGAAGGTGTACCTGGTTGTTTCCACAGTAATCAAAACTCAAAATTCCTCCGAATTATTGATGACTCTGCGCCTCTAATCCTTGGTGACTCGTCATTGATGCTCAGCGATATTGAGGGAAAACTGGTATGCGGGAGTGACAGGAAAATAAATATCTCGGACACAGTAGAAAAATATTAATTTTTTGTTTAACGTCTGTACACGAATAGCACGCGGCTATGAGGTCAACGAATTAAAAAATAATTGGTATGAGTCCTTAAAGCTCTGCTCTCACAATGTTGACATTCACATCTTTGCAACGCAATGAAATTGATTCTTTTTTTTAAACAATCAATTGGTTACAAAAAATCAATTGGGAGAAGAAATTTACGTGAATTTAGGCTTTTGAATAGCAATAAAAATTTAATAAAAAAAAGATTACGTTGCATTCGAATCATGCAAATGATAACAGTATTAATTTTTAAAGATATATGTACAAGCCCCTGCAGGCATATTTAACAATAGGCCTATATATGGCTGTCGTAACATCTCTTTTAGCTCTGTTTAACGTCACAGTTCACGAATAATGCACAGCATTTGCGTTCTTCCTTCATTAACAAAAATCTTGGACCGCTGCGTCGTGACACCCATTGCGAAGCGATCCACGTTATACTGGCACAGCTGAGAGTAAAAATAAAAGACGGCGCTGTTCATCTTCATTCAGGCAGGTCCGTGAACCGTCGTCAAAAATTTGTCGAGATCCAACTTGTTGAGGAGCAGTTGAGGGTTCCCGAGTTTTGATTTCTTATCGACCTGTTGAACATATTAGTTGAAACGCTATTGTCGATTTTTTCAAAAAATTAATTCAAGAAAATGCCATGCTAAAGTAACAAGTATGTGAAATTCTCACATTACAACTAGAAAGAAGGATAACTGAAGAACGTTAAAATAAACTACATTTTGGGTTAATTTTAGTTCCACTTCAACGAAGCGAATGATTGAGAAATCGTTCAGAAAATTTTGTAGATAAATTATAATCGCAAAATGACTGAAAATCGGAATTTTTTTTTCTCTTTTAGAAAGTTTATGTTTCGATTCGGAATTTCGCATGCAGGCTTAAAACAAAAGCGTTTGCAAGGCATGTATAAATATAAAGAACAATTATTCGACTCGTGATATTCCGATCAAGACCATACCTGCTCGCTATCCTTCGAAATCGATCCTTTCCTCTTGCGCGTCTTTAGGTTCCCCTTATCTGCAATGCAACAAATACAACGTCTTCAAATTGTTGGCGTTTTTCACCATATCAAAAACGCAAGACCGTTGGATCAAAATTTCCTACCGTGTTCCCGCTCCAGTTGCTTCGTGTCGTTTCTCAAAGTGATTTTCTTTTTCGGATCGACCGATTCGTGCTCCGTTTTCTTCGGTGTTTTCTGGGTTTTGCCAGAAATCTTTGATGTCGCGGTTTTAAAAAAGGGTGACGATGTGGCGAGGGGTTTCTCCCGAATGCCCTTGAACGCGGGTTTGACTTTCTTCGCCGTAATTTCTTTCTTATTTTTGCATTGGGTCGATTCCTTTGTTCCTCGTTTCTTTCTCGGTGGTGTCAAATTGAAGATTTCTTCGAACGACGTTGCGGTCATCAGTTTCGGGCATTTGCGATAATTTTCGTCGCTCAGTTCCACTTCAACGGGAAATTCGAGCTCGGAATTGCTGAATTTTCGTTTTCGCTTTTTCGTTGGTACGCTTTCGTCGTAAATGAAATGGTACTCGCCGTGATGACGTTGGGTGTGAGAGTGATCGAGTATCGCGTTGTCGGCTTCGTCTGTCGTGTCGCCTTTGACGGTTGGCACGAGATCCAGACACTCGAGAACGCCCGGCATATCTTCGGCAGCAGCAGCTGCGCAGGACGAAGAAATATTCTTCTCTGATAGACGGGAAGGCGACGATCGAGAGTCCGAGCTCTCGTTTATCGAAAGATCCGTCGTTTGTCGTGTTCTCGAGCGCGTTGTTCTCTGATCGTTAGATTCCTCATCGGAAAACAAATCACGTTTAACGAGATCGACCTTGGATTTTGTGGTGATCCTGTTAGCGTCTATGCTCACGGGTATTGACTCTTTGATCTCTTTCTTTTCCTTTTTCGGGTTGTCGACACTTTGAGCAGGATTTTCTTGGCAAGAACGAAAATCGATGACGTTTGGTTGACCGGATGTCTCTTGGCGAAGCTCCTGGATTCTTTCTGAATTCCCAAGGTCACTCTCAGTCGTTATTACGGCTTTGTCGATCGAGCGCGATCTTCTCGATTTTGCGGATTTCTGCTCCGCAGCATCATCACTTTTCTCTCGGTCGTTTCGCGTGCTCTCGCCTCTTTTCGCTTCTTCCTCGCTTTTTACATCCTGAGTTTCATCCTTGAACGATTTATTCTCGCTTGGAAATCCTGAAATTTCTTTATTCGTTTGCTCTTTTTGTTTCTTTTGATGTTTCTTGTGCGTTCCCTCTTTCGTCTCCCTGTTTTCATCGGGACTTTTCTTCTTCGCTGTTTCTTCCCATTCATCCGTGCTCTTCTTCACCGAAAGCTTTTTTTTCTCCATGCTTGAGTTTTTGTCCACAGTTTTTTCCGATTCGTCTTTGCTGGATGGATTTAGGGTGATCTTCCTTCCGTCATCATCAAAACTTTTTTCCCCAGAAACTTTTTCCTCTTCCTGCTGACATTCCTTCGGGGCAAGTATTTCTTCTTCAATCATTTGGCCCTTCGTTTGTTTCCTTTCTTCCATCTCCCACGCAGGCTCATCGGTTCCAAGGTGAGTTTTTGTTTCGTCGACCGCGGCGATTTCGTCTTTCTCCTTAACCTCTGTATTGACAGGTTCCTGATGTTCCTGATTGTCATCCGCTTGTTTTTTGCTCCTCGCTATAACGACGGCTCGTTTTACGCGCGGCCTGTGAATCGCGGATTTCGGTTTTTCCTTCAACTTGGCCATGAGTCGCAGTCGTTTCTCTTCCAATTGTCTGCTCAATTTAGCGTCGGAGAGAACTTTCGATTGGTTTTTACATAGCGTAGCGTTAAGAGGATTATCCGAGGCTAGCGGCGGCTTCATCGCCATCGAGACGTTCGGTAAGATTCTCTGAACGCTTATAACCTTCGGCAAAGCTTTTTTCGTCGAGTTATCGTCGCACTCCGTTTCGCGATCCTCTGCGGTGATGAACGCGGTTATTTTCGAGCTGAGATTCGTCGTCTCGATGGCGGCTTTCGAGCTGCTTGGCGTTTCGGATATGACAGCTTCCGGCAAGACGCAATCTTCTTTAGCGGGTGTTTCGAGGGCTTCGGAAGCTGCGAGCTCTTCGTCGGTCTTCACGATTGGAAATACTTTGCTCGGCGAATGTTCGTTTCCCGACCTTTCTAAGATGGCAGAAGTATCGATCGTGCCAACGTTCGTTGCGGGATCCTCCAAAATTGGGACGCCGATACTCTCCGCGTTCGCGGATTTTCTCGAGGAATCGTTGCTCGTGTCTGAGTGAATTTCGTTCGCTGGGTCGTTGGACTTGTCGAGGGTTAAATTCGGTGAGGTATTGGTAGTGCTGCTGCTGGATGAAGATGACGACGAAGAGGTGGAGGAGTCTGAGGACGAACTGGTGTCGCTGTCCGAGGAGTAGTCGATCGTCGAGCTCGTGTTGTTAAGATCCTTGGTGTCAGGAACATCCGCCTCGAGGGATATACACGACATATCCGCGATTTCAGGACACGACGTATCCTCGCTCTTCCCCACGTCGCTCGTGTCGACCGATATTTTGAGCTCGCGAAAAGCTTCCTCTCGAGGCAAGTTCTCCTTTATGACCTCGAATTGCGTTATCTCAAGTCTGTTGTTCGTAGTAGTGGCTTGGAAACCGCGGCCGACTTCGACGCTTATATCCTTGACTCGAGATTCCGCAGCGATCGCCATCATCATACCGGGCAACGGTAGACTCATGTCGTGTCTGCTGTGATCGTTGATCCGTATAGTCCTCGGGTCTTTCGGTCTAGAGCTTGGCTCGTAGTATTCGGAGCAAGCTTGAAATTCTTCCTTCTTCTCGCTACCGTCCGCGCTCGACTGTTTGGGCGTCAGATTAATACTTGGTGTCGGTGGGAATTCAGGGGTCGATACGAAGCCACGTACTCTCGAGGCGTCGTCACCGAGCTGACCGAAAGGCGTAGTCATGTTGCTACTTCCGGGACTCAAGAGTCTCGGAGTAGGAGGTATTCCTATATTGCTTTCAAATTTCCGCGGTGTCTCGAGCTCCAACATATCCGGCAATTGAATAATCTTGCTTTTCTCCGTGCACGAATATTCGCCGATATTTTCGACGATCGAGTTCGCCGTTATCTCGGTTGCGATCTTCGTTATGCTCGTCGTAATGGTCTTCAATGTCGCGTATTTCTTCTTTGTAGTCTTCACCACTGCGTCTTTGCTGATCGGGGGAGTGTCCATGATTATTGGCAAATTCGCGGCAACTTCGATGATTTTCGAGGCAACCGAAACGTTTGAAGATTTTGCAGTTTCCTTGCCGAGGGTAGGTTGAAGGTTCGATTTACTCGTAACTCGACTGGGCTGATCATTTTCACTGCCTTCCGCGGCAGGACATGGTTCTACCGCAGGAGCGTCGGAATCGAGTTGCTTTTCTTTGGGACCAGGGTCTTTCGGAACTCCCCCGATTTCAACGTTCCCCGTATTCTGAGCAGTTCTCTTTCTACCCTGTCGCTTGACGACTTGGGCCGATTTTCGGGTGACGGTTTTTTTCGGTTTCGATATCACGTCCGTATTATCAGAAGGCATGAGGGACTTGCGTAAATCGGTGTCCCAGTTTTTTAAGCTCTTTTGGGACGTCAGAGTGGTGGTTGTAGTTTTATCGGGAGAACCGTTCGAAGAGCTCGGAGATGTCGAGCCGAGTATCATTCCGACTCCGGTGTACTTTTCCCAGCCTCCCATCAGTTTCGGTGCTGGACTTCTTGTGGCAATTGGAACTTTGCAAAGACTCCGCTCTTTGAGAGGACTTTTGATTTTTTTGGGCGACTGCCCGGAAGTGAAAGGCGGCGACTTGAAAAGACTGGCGCGACAAACCTTCTTCTCAAAACCTGCGGACTTTGGAGAATAATCGAAGCTCTCGTTGGTGCTCGATCGACGCGCGCTCGCGATGCTCTTCGAGGGTGTATTGAAGTCCAGAGCTCTTATGTGACTGCTACGTCGCCGCGGTGTCGAGAGACTCAGCCGATTGTTCTTCGAGCGACTCTTCAACAGGCTACGCGGCGTTCGTTTCGTTATATGATCGTAGTTATCGTCGTTCGAGGTCGTGGCTATTTGGGCCGTCTCGTTCTCCTGAGTTTGGCTTGTCGTAACCGGGGGGCCGACTGGCTTTGGTCGATCGTTGTTGAATTTCAAGAATGGCGATAAACTCGTGCCCGTAACGCTTATCGGTTCTGCAACGGAGAGGGTCGATACGAGCGAATTCTCGAGCATCGTCACCGCGCTGTTTTCATTACCGTACAAAGTTATTTTCTCCGGAACCTTTACTTCCGTCGTCACAGTCGATGTGGGAACGTTCTGAACGGTTTTATCTGTATTCTCGTCGGATCGCAACTTTGATTCCTCGATTACATTCATCTCCTGCCAGGCTTTAACTGTTTGGAGGTTTTGGTCGTCAAAGATTTTCGGGATATCCGATATCTTGGTTGGCACGGTAACTGTGCGAAGATAAATGGGCTCGGGCTTTGGAGGTACGTCTCCTATTTTTGGGGCTATCGGAAGAAACTGCGAAGCGCAATAGCCACCGGGGCCCACCGGATCCGTTATTATCGGCGCGGTATTTATTATCGTCGACATTTCTTCCTTCGAACACACGATCAACGTTGGCATCGCCATCATATCCTCCTCTGATATCAGACTCGGCTGCGCGACCGTATTGGCTCGAGGTTTCGTAACTCGAGGTTTCCGAACATTCGTTTTTTTCGTCGACTTCGCGTCGACGCTCGTCGCTGTTGGTGCTGCAGCGGTGGCCTTCTCAGGCTCTACCGTTTTTGCAGAATTCGGTCGGTTGGTTTCCTGAACTTTGTTTACTTCCGCCGGTGCGACAGTCGCGTTTTCAGCGTTCGTCGATAAAGTGTCACTCGTCGAGAGGTTCGCTGACTTATCATCTTCAGTTTTGCTGTTAGCGTTTATTATACTGAGCACAGCTGCGGCGTTCACGTCTTCAAGGGCTGCCACGTCATCCTTTTGGATAGCTTTTTCCGCGTTACCCCCATCCTCCTCCGTTCGTACTGTTTGTTGGCTAGATGAACTTCGAAGACGATTCTTCAATGGCACATCAATCGTTGGAGATTTTGCAACGGCCAGTTTGTCGAAGAGTACCGGAACCTCGGGACGAGCATCCCTCGATGTCGAATCGGCAGGCTTGATGGGTTCCCTTCGAAAAAGAACATTCTCATTGAGACAATATAGATGATCACTGCAATGCTCGCTTTGTCTATGGTGTTATAGCGTGGAACGGTTAAAATTCTGCTTTGCCTTAAAAAAAAAACATCAAGAATAAATAGAATAAACATTACTCGTTTGGTCGCGCAGGCTGGTGATCATTCGTCTCGTCTGGACTCTCGTCATTGCCAGCGTTGGGACCGATGATATCATCAAGAAATTGAGCGAACAGGGGATCGCTCTCGGTCGCCGTAACCACTGATTTAATAGCGTTATTCAACTCTGTCATAATCGACGTGTTCATCTCACCGCCGACGGACTCGTTGAGGCTAACGTCCCTCATCGATGAGTCTGAAGGAAGAATTGCCTTATTGATATTTTCAGCTATCCTCTCTTGCAATTCCGTGCGATTAAGCAATTCCTTTGTCAATAACTAAAACAAAGCGTAAGGCTTTCGTGAAACGAAGAACAAAAATTAAAACAGTTTCATGGAAATTTGGGTATGTCGAAAAATATTGAACTCTTAGCGCTTCAAATAGTATTATCAGATATGAACAAATCAATGCCAAAATTGGGCTTTGAACTGTCTGTGCGCGGTATTTTTTTTTTCTATTTAAAAACTATTTAAATATTTCTATTTAAATCCGCTTCGCGATTCTTGCAGGTTTCAGAAGCATTTTTGTAAATCCCCATACAATTATCGTTACAAAAAGATCAGTTAAGAGATATATGTTTATGATACATATTTTTAGAACTGCAGAAATCAGCGTTGACGATATTTGACTAGATTTTACGAATATTGATTAATCGTTCAGTTTCTCAATGGGGGACAACAGATATAATAAACTTTCACTCAGACGTGAGATGAGCACCTCGAGTTTGGCACGATTTTTTCAATACCTAATGATATTATTTGGCGGCTTGAACGTTGCATATTTCTCAGCACACCCTGATAAAAATACTGCAAAAAAACCCACACTGAGATTTTCCACGGGTTCATAGGCCGATTCAGTTTCCGATTCGGCCACGTCGTAAGGATTCGTTTGCACCTCGCTATTCGTATACTGCATGAGTTCCTCGGTGTCAGTCGCGGTCGAACATTTTTCTTGATTTTGTCCATCCTTCTGAGGACTGGCCTCGTAGTTCGGCTTGGAATGAGATTCAAGACTTTTCATAAACCCCCGAGAATTTTCCGGCGTCGATCGAAGTCCCGTTGCCTCCGGGACGGTCGACGAACAATTGCTAGTCGTTGGAATTTCTTGGCACTTTTCAGCAATCTCTTCCATCGGAATTTCGACTTTCTCAGAGCCCGAGTGACCTGGCAAATGTTCCAGTGGCGTCGTTTCCACAGCGTTGCAACTCACTGAAACGACAAGCGTTCGTTACTTCATAACCATTTCTTATGGAATAAAAAGTTTTTGAGATCGAATTTACCGACATTGACTGGTCACCGGTTCGCTGCTCTGGCCCAAGGGCTGAGACAAAGACTTCTGCGAGCGTTTCGAGCGCTCGCGATCACTACCGCTGTGATGGCGCTTTCGCATGCTACTGGATATTATGGGCGAGCCTCCTGAAACTTGAGACGTCGTCTCCGAATTGGCAAAAAATACAAATATTCATTATCGGTTTTCATTGATGTTTGCGAAGCGACGTCTAGCTATTTGCATTAACTATCTTGGGTTGCCTCAATTAGAATGAGGCCTAAAGAATCTAAAATAGTGAAGTGATACGTTTAGGGTAAAATCGAGAAATTCAAATAATTCTATGACACGCACATGCATATCGAGCGTGGACTGCTTGAAAAATAATATACCCAATACCTCTGAACAGATATTTGCTTCAGACATGCACTAAATTCTCTCTATATTTCTACTAGAAATATCCATGTTGTTGTTCTTCACCAAATTTTACTACACGTCTGTCTTGAATTGTTTCATGAGAAAAGAATAATGATTTGTTAAAAACTTAAGAAAATTTCTATTTACCGGCACATTGATATTGACGACGAAGCGTTGTCCCCGAGATCCGTCAACAAGGAATCTCAGCTGCTCCAGCAAGTCCCCACAATGTTTGAGGTGCTCGCAATCCGAGACTCTGTTCAATCTTTCGTGTACTGAAAAAAAAGAATTAAGATATTGCCTTTATTGTGAGTAATCGATAAATTATTAATGAATCCATTGATTCATCAAATAACAATCTCATTGAACCGCTCTCTATGGTAACGGCTGTATCCCTTGTCCCAAAACGTTATCGTGACAGTAAAGTGATAGATGCAATTCACCAGTTCTTAATCGCTAATGATAATATGCGATAACGTACTTAGTGCATTGGCAGCGCAGAATTTCTCCAGGATGTCGACTAGTGTAAAGCCATTGACTCTTGTGCTGAAACGTCTGCCGGTGGAGGTTACAATTCTGCATTCCTGCAGATGGGGTGACGTCCCCAAAAACATTCTGGCCGCGTCGTCGCATTTTTGTTCTTCCAAATAACCTGCGTAGATAAAAAATGTGAAATCCATCTTTCACGTCTGACTGAGAAATGGAACAAAGTTGATTAAATCGTTTCAGGTTCAGCCGGATTCACGATGATAGAAGTAGATTACCGAAATTTTTTGGTCGCGAGAGCGAGATCGAGATCGACATCAGGAAGCCAAAATTCGGTTGTGTGAAAGGATTTTCAAGAGCAAAACAAATCAGAGTAAAAAGATCGCGAGAATCTCGAAAATTCGAGGTAAAATGAAAGCTGAAGAAGATGAATCCGAATCTGTGTTTACATGCATTTCGCGGTGAGGTTAGCGTCGAATCAGTGTTACACTCGATGGTGCTTCTTTCCACACTCACCTAAAACTAAGCGTGCTATTTCGGAGGGTAGCAAAGATTCCATGATGATCAGCGTCACGCGATTTCTTTATTGCGACGTACAATTAAATTTCGCGGTCACAATGATACGCGGTAAACAGGCAAATGGTTATAAAAAGAACGACATTGAAATAATATTTCGGTACTCGACGCGCGCGCGGTCACAACTGCGGCGCTAAAATGCTGGAGAACGCCGCGAACTGCAGACCTCGGTTCAAGAACTTGCCTTACTTTGTTTGCAATATAGCGAAATACTGAATTGGAAATTACCGCTATTCGTAAATAACGAGAATAATAATAACTACTGCGTTGAAGTGAATATTGAATTTCGTAATAATTTTTTTTTTTGGTATCTCTGAGATTCAATGCACAAAAATATCACGGTGTTGATGAGCAAGTTTTTTCGATTCTCGCGTGACGTACAGTTTTTTTTTGGGATTATTTTGTTGTAATGGGGTAAAGAATAAGAGTCTACAATTTTTTCTGAACTTTTTTGGCGGGAGATTTTCAATCTGCAGGCATAATCTTTCCCGCTTTCGGGAATTCCCCCACTTTTTGATCTGTCATAAACACGACTGTGGCGCACACTTCGCTCTAAACCTCCATCGCCATCTTTCACATATTTCAATTGCAGTCCGTAAGGTCGAGACGTCAGACGGATGTGACGATACCAAAATGAACGAAAATTGATAAATCCGTCGGAAAAAATCATTATTAATGGAAAATAATTAAATTTTCATGATGGAGACTAGTGTTTTATGGATCTTTGTTGCGTCGTTCCTGGTAAAACGATAAAATTGTCAAATGTCATCGTATCGCATTACTTGGATACGTAATAATATTTATGATTGTGTCAATCACTTCATCCATCATTTACAATTTTATAAATTGCTTCGAAATTCATATAACTATAATTCTGGATACAGAAACGCTGTGCATTTTTATTGCACGAAATGAAAATAAAAATTCCGAAAAATGTTAAGACTTTATTGAATATGGAATAACTGATAACTTTATTTTTCGTTGTACAGTAATGCAAAAATGCCACGTCTATGAAAAGTCAAGCATTGAAGATGTAGAATGAAAAAATTCCGTTTTTGTTTCGTCTATTCCACATTGTGATACCTCGAAAAAGAAGTAGTCACGTAAATAAAGTAGTCACGTAATCATGCAATTATATGAATAAATGATTTTCAAACTAATCACAGATGGAGAGAAAAAAACAAGATGAACAATGTTGTGAAAAGAATGAAAATTGTATTTTATAAACCTAATAATAATAAAAATATATATATAATTATTTTGTATTAAAGGATCTGTTTGCGGTCAGTCTTCTTATTCCGTTGATGTCAGCACGGCTCAAAGAATTGGGAGCTTCGCACTTTTTAATTAGCTGCATGACTTCGATTTATGCTTTGACACAGTTAATCAGTGGACCAATTATTGTAAGTTAACAATTGTATCTTGTTGAGATTTTAAGCATGCAATTTCGT
Source organism: Ophioninae sp. B BG-2022a (assembly GCA_030522765.1). Taxonomy (NCBI): domain Eukaryota; kingdom Metazoa; phylum Arthropoda; class Insecta; order Hymenoptera; family Ichneumonidae; species Ophioninae sp. B BG-2022a. The sequence goes on from JAPYZJ010000109.1 coordinate 25,109, forward strand.
ATTTTGGAAATTATATTTGGGAATTAGTAATAATATTAATTATAAAGAATATTTAGTAAATTGATTTTTATATTAAAGACTTGTGAGATATTTGATAAAAATTTCAAAATTTGGGCCTAAAATTATAATTTTGGCATAGAGTCAGAACTATATAAATTGCACAACAGCTTCCCATAGCTCATATTTGTATTAAAATCCCTATTCGCTTTCAGGGCAGTTGGAGCGATAGAATAGGAAGACAAAAAATTCTGACTTTCAATCTTATCGCGGTCAGCTGCTGTTATACTTTTATAGGTCTGCTTGATTCTATAACATTGATATTGGTCTTCAGAGGTATTTTAGGTAATTGTCATGTCATGGTAACTTCACATACCGTCCCATGAGATTTCCATAACTGTTAGGTTGTTGTAACTGATAGAAAATGACAAGTGTACTTTTGTACTCTCCGTTAGGTACGGTCAAACACACTCAAGTACTCATTCGTGCCATCGTCACTGATCGAGTGCCGACGGATCGACAGACTTCGGTGTATGCCTATTTGAGAGCCGTGGCTGGTTTGAGTTTTACTCTTGGCCCAGCTATCGGTGGAAATTTTGCAGAACTTGAGCACGGTTTCACTTATGTTTGCCTGGGCGTTGCAACTCTCTTTTTACTGAGCAGTGGTTAGTGAACGATTCGTGACGATTTAATATTTGTCTTAAATATTGGGAAGGCTGATGTTCCTATTTTTTCTTATGCCTCCTCACAAGTAATTGTATCTCCAATATTGTTTCAATGATTCAACATTTTTAACAGAAAATATGTTTTTTTTTGTTGCTACGATTTTCATTATTCAATTGTAAGAATGAATTGATTGATTCTTGGGCTTATGAACTTGTTGGAACGAAAAAGAATTTTCGTAAGATTTCAGATATGCAAATTTCAACAGCGTTCGCTTTGTTTTGTGCGGTTTTAGCGGTGGTTCACTTCTTTCTGAAGGATGTACCAAGCTCAAAATCTGAAAAAGACCGTACTGTATCAACTGATGTGGAATCGCCCGAAATTAGCGGTTCAATATTCCAAGCGATACGCGATTTGTCGAACGTCGATTGGTCGTTGTACTGGGACGTTTTTGCGTTGAAATTCCTGACGGACTTGTCCACCGGCGCTTTTCACAATAACTATAGTATAAGGCTGAGAGAGAAGTTTGATTTATCGCCAAGAATGGCAGGTTACACGATATCGGCACAAAGTTTCGTTGGTGTTTTGGCTGGTTTTGCGGTTGATACGGTGAACAAGAAATTTTACCAGGGCGATAGTTCCTACAAAAAGCGCAACTTGCATGGCCAAGTAATATCGATAATCGCTTATTTGGGAATCGCTGCGACACTCAGAGTCAGTATTTTTATGATGTGGTCGATGCTGCTGAAAGGCGTACACATGTTTTTGCGCATTGTCATGGCGGAAATGGTGCTAAAACGTTGCCCACCGAGTCAAAAGGGTTCAATGATCGGTTCAAGTAATAGTGTTTCCAGTATAGCGCGATTGATAACACCCTTGCTCAGTGGTTACGTCGAAGATCTTTGGGGCGCGGACAGCCCAAACATTCTTGCAGCCGTTGCTGCCGTTCTCGGCCTTCTCGTTTCCCTGAAACTTCGAGAACAACAACGGAAAGTCAGTTGACGAATTTTCTATTCTTCACTCGATGATGACACTTGTCAATGGTGATATGAATATGTAAAAAAGTACAAAGCAATAACTATCTCAGTGATATTACTGCATTAAAATGTATAGAAATGTATAAAGAAATAGCATCCTGTGTTCAGGCAGGGAAGCATTCCACATTTGTAATGGAAACATATATTGTCAGAACGAAGAGAGATTTTTTTTTCACACTCGAAAATTTTCTGCTTCTTGGGACCTCAGCAGTCATTTAATCGTTTTTAAAATCCTTTATCGAAATCTACATATGGAATCGTTCGTAAAAGAGCGGATAATCAAAATTAAATAAAAAAGACTTTTCTTTAAATTTTAATGGTGCCAGTATTATCATGTTTAGTGATTTGCTCATAATTGGACAGTGACCCTCTAAATCTGGGCAACCTTTCCAACAGTCTTCCAAAAGACAATTATTATGCAATAAAATGGATAAAGCTGCAGATTTATGTATTGAAATAGTGATAATAATAGTGCAATAACTTTTGTCCTCACATGTGGCACAAAAAATGTTTTAATAAAAATTATGGAAACGGAGACTATCCTACTATATGTTTTAAGTCTACAACTTTTTTGAATGTTTTCTTAACGAATTAGGAGATAACGAAAGACAGCGCTGTCATACGTATGTAAATAATAAATATAAGGTAGTGAATGATATAATTCAAGCTTTATTATATAACTAAATACTTCAACACATTTGGAAAAATTTATTAATACATGTATTTATATACAACAAAGTATTCGACGACATACATTATGTGTATTGCCGATTGCCTAGTGAATGGGCATCAATGTTCTGAAAAAATTATAATTTCAATGGAGCAGCTCACAGCACAGCTGATTGCTTAGCTCTTTCTTCAAACTTCTTGTGTGCTGCTTCCATCGCTTCGAGAGCTTCACGGTCCTTCTTTTCGTTAAATTCGCGTTTGACTCTTTCCCACATTTCACGGTCACTTTGTGTTTCAGGTGGAAAGTATTCACGGCGTGTTTTTATAACCCATTCCTCAAAATTCTCTGGCTGATTAAACCAATGAAACAGTACAACCGGAAATGCGATGTACGATGCCATTCTTGCAACCTCCAGTTGCCAATTACCCATCTATGACAAAAGAAATGAAAACATTTTTTACAATATAAAAGTGATCAAATCTAGCAAAAAATTTCCCATAATTGATGCATATTTGTTAATATTTATCTTCGTTTCAGCGGAATATCAAAGATTTTTCTCATAGCTTCTAGGTTATGTTTGATCCGATCTGTCATTCGTTACTTTCGATCATTAAGTAAACGAAAGTTCATACGCAATTACAAAAATCGACGGAGAATTTCGTTAAGACGATCCTTATAGATGGATAATTAAAGAGATGTTATCAAAAACCGGACTACAGTCAGGACATCATCAACTTCTCTGACAATATTTTTCACCGACCACTCGATGTTTTTGCAAATTCGCGACAATCAATCTGCAGATTTTTCCATGATTACCTTATTTTGAGTTACTTGTCAGTCCTCGTATATCGCGTAAAACGTTTTCAAATAAAGTTTGTAGAAGACACGATAATCGAGGAGCTTATCCGTATTTTCAACAAAAACATTGGACTGTAAATTGCACGTTGTGCGCATGTGCCAAACGCATCGAGCTTTGGCGACACACTTCCTTATACACGCGCGGTATAGGAAGATCGGACTCCTCTACTAGTCTCCATGAACGCTATGTTTTCTGTTTCCGTAAATGGACGGTGCGCGGGCATTTGTCAGATTCCTTAAATTCGTTATTTATCCCAATTTGTGTTATTCAGTGATCATATAAACTATCATCATGGAGGATAAGAGTACGATGCTGGCTGTGCTGCAATTGCTTCGCAAATATAATTTCAAGGTAAGATAGAAATATTGAATAAACTTCAATTCATAACCTCAAAAGTCAGAGAAATAACAAAGACCCCGAATAAGATAGAAGCAACGATAGATAAATAGATTGTAATAAAAATGAGCAAGTGATTTACCAATTTATTTCCGCGCAGGGTACCGAGGAAATATTCCGAAAAGAAGCCAACTTGGTGGATGTTCCGATAGACGAGAATGCTCAAACGGACTCAGAAGTTAGTAGCGTTCTGTCAGCTTACAAGAGCGAAGGTGATCCTGCTCTGTACGAAAAAGCATATAGCGAACTGAAGAAATTTGTCGAGAGTTCCCTGGACATTTACAAGGTATATTTATGTAAAGATCGGGTTAAACGATAAGTTATATTATGAATACTTTCGTATTGAAGCTGAATATTGTCATAATGCTGGAGATTATGCATTACAGATGCACTTATGAGAATGATGCAATTAACAACTTGGATGGTCATGAAAAATTGTCTCAATAGAAACATTAAGCTAAAGCAAATATTGATTCTAATTTGTAGCATGAGCTGGGTACGATACTCTATCCAGTTTTGGTGCATATGTACCTGGAACTGGTTTACAACAATCATTCAAAAGAAGCGGCCCAATTGGTGGAGAAGTTCAGCGGTAACTTGGAACAGTATTGTCAGGGAGATCTAAAAAGACTATCCAACGTGACAACGCGCGAACAAATGGCAGGCAACGAGCTCACTGACACATTCAAGTATGTTGTGAATTACTAAAATCCAGGGCTTAACGGTGTTATAAGTTTTAGTCCTGGTTGATGAAGGGATTCAATACGTTGCACGAAATTTTATTTTCAGATCCAATCAGTTTATCATAAGGATTTCGAGAGATACGCTCTCGATACTAAAGCGACATTTACAGGAAAAGAAACACAGCGTCCTCCTCAATATTATACAGGAACATTTGTACTTCGACATGTACGAAGGTGTGGCAAGGAACAAGCAACAGATTGAGGCAACTTCGGGAGCAACGGTCGGAGAAGCGACCAGACAAGGTTTATAACCAATATAAATGCTGCTAAATTATCATATCGATTTACCAGAGAACTACAGTGACGCAGATTTTTTGGTGATTCAGATAACAAAACGAAGGTGTATTACGGCTTATTGAAGGAGCCAGATATTCAATGTGCCGCACCGGCGGAGGAAGAGGAGGATGATACAGGCGGTGGGGAAGGTGGTGACAAGCCCAAAAAGAAGAAAGCCAAAAAAGACCCTCTGTTCTCGAAGAAAACAAAATCGGATCCTAACGCACCTCCCGTTGGAAGGATGCCCCTTCCGAATCTGTTAGTTTCTTTCTTTCTGGTACAACGCAAGTTTTTCAGCCTTTATTTTAATGTTTAAATATTCGCCGTTCTGCGAAGCACGGATCCATGATATGCTTAGGCATATTGTGTTCGCTCTAGTATTGATAACGACAATCTCTTTTGCGTACCGTTTCCTCTTACGCGTTTTATGGTAAACAATTTTTGCATTAACTGTGCACATTCAGAAAAGATGCTGACAAACTAGAAAAAGTCAAAGCTTTGAGGGAAGCATCCAAGAGGGTGGTAGTCGGTCCCGATGTACTTCCATCAATCTGCTTCTATACTCTCCTCAACGCTGCCCAAACGTGAGTTACCCTTTTTCAGTTTTGACACAAACGCGATCGTTTAAAATGGAAAAGAGATGAAAAACTTTTGCGGCAAAATTTCAGCGCTACGTCTGCCGAAGTAGCGGAAGATTCCAGTATACTGGCCGTGGGCTTTTCCGATTCTACAATCAAAGTTTGGAGCTTGGTACCCCAAAAACTGAGGCTCATGAAAACGGGAGAACAACTGGCAGATATTGAACGAGATGCCGGTACGATTTTTCCTTTACTTTTGAGTAATAAAACTTATCAATGGCAATCCTGCATGCAATACGCAATATGAATGAATGAATCTTTAATCTATTAAATATAATTTGGAATTAAGCCATTGAACGGAATAAAGTGAAAAAAAAAGAAATTGTATTTGATAATTTTTGAATTTCCATTTTTATTGATCGTGTTTTAATTTACCATGATTATTATTTAGACGACGTACTGGTCAGAATGATGGACGATCGAACTGCAGAAACGTCGAGAACATTGTATGGTCATAATGGTCCGGTTTACAGCCTATCTTTCAGTCCAGATAGAAATTTATTACTCTCTTCCTCTGAAGACATGACACGTGAGTACTTGAATAAAATTCTCAATAAAATAAACATGATGTCAAAAAGTGTAACCTACGAACTGCTCGAACGAAAATCTTCAATTTCCAGTTCGTCTGTGGTCCCTTCATACGTGGACCTGCGTTGTTTGTTACAAGGGACATTTGTATCCCGTTTGGTCCGTGAGATTTTCACCGCATGGCTATTACTTTGCGACGGGCTCGCACGACAAAACTGCTCGGCTTTGGGTCACGGATTCACATCAACCTTTACGGATATTCGCCGGACATTATTCAGACGTCGATGTAAGCGGTTTGCCATTTCCGTTTGTTGTATTTTCTGTTTTATTCAAATTTGAAGGTTGACAAGTTATTAAAATAATGTGGCAGTCCAGTTCTCAAGTTTTAGTTTTTTATTTCAGTTTTCGATAAAAATAAAAACTGTTTTTAAAGAAATTCAAATAGTTATAAACCTCGTGTAAACATTAGATACTTTTTGAGGGCGCTACAATATTTTATTCACTTAAGTAGATAGCGATGCAATATTTATTCGAATAAGTAAATATTACGATTATTTTAATGAATTAAAGACGGTACAATTACGTTCTTCACTCAATAGGTTGTACAATTTCATCCAAACTCAAACTACATAGCTTCAGGCTCGAGCGACATGACGGTGAGATTATGGGACTGCGTAACCGGAAATCAAGTGAGACTTATGACCGGCCACAAAGCGCCTATATTCTCGCTCGCGTTCTCGGCCGAAGGTCGGTTTCTCGCGTCTGCCGGAGCTGACAATCGTGTGTTACTTTGGGATCTCGCGCACGGGCATCTCGTCGCCGCGTTGTCCAGCCACGAGAGCACTGTTCATTGTCTCTCGTTCAGTAGAGACGGCAATATTCTAGTCTCTGGTAAGCGCCCCATATGAATCAAGGATCGTCGAGCTTGTTTGGATTTGTTGCGTTCCACCCAAGACTGTCAATCGATACCGATTTTTTACAGACCCATAAATTTCGTAGTAAATTAGTAAGTAGTAAATTATACAGGTTTTAATATGCTTTTTCTGGCAATTCATCCACTGAAATTCATAGAAAAGTCGAAATTAAACATTCATTGGACCTATCCGCGTTTGAAAAGATCAGAGGGTAAACCCTCGACAAATTAAGATTTTCTCTCTGTTTTCTGTAATTCTTTAATTTCGCGTAATTCTTAATATACGCAAATGCATTAATTATTGTATTACCATTAATATTGTATATAATTATCGATTGTTCGGATCGTCACGTATATCGAATAACGAACGATATTAGGTGGATACATTTTTCATTCTTTTAAATTAATTTAATGAATATTTTATTCTTCCAGCCTCATTGGATTGCTCCATCAAGCTTTGGGACTTTACAAAATTAGCGGACGAGATGGGTCTCGAAGACGTGAACGTCTCCCACAATCCGGACGTTAAGACTTCCACCGAAGCGTATCTTTTACGTTCGTTTCCGACGAAAAATTCGCCGATATTGGCGCTACACTTTTCCCGAAGAAATCTTTTGCTCGCCGTTGGTATGTTCGACTCGTCGTGAAGAGGGACGAAAGAATACGAGAAACTAATCGTCACCAGAAATCATTGTCAACGAGTGCGTGGGGCGCACACATACAAATAAAAACACTTGTATCATTCGTTCGTGTACATTATACAAGAATACAAACATTTTTCAAAACAATGTGAATTTTTTAATGACACGAAGAAATTTGGGAGAATAAGAAATTTGAAACATCGAATCATCTGGTAGTTCACAAAGCTGCCGCAGCGCGGTTGCAAAACCGCGAATGTTTTGAACGGAATATACACGCAAGTATGTATATATGGGTCAGGGAATAACTTCCACATGCGTGGTTGTATCGAAATAATGTGAAGCTTCCCGCTTTATCACCGAACGCGTCAATTTAGCGCGTAACGAGAGGGAGAACGATTTATGGATCGATACGATTGAACGAAAGTGGGCTTGTCTACTCGTACAGAGCTATACCGTCCTTCATTATAGACTTGCGTAATGGCGTTTGATCGTATCGTAGCAGAAGGCAACATTCGTCAATAAGAGCGACTCCCTCCACTAGGCCAGGTTTCAAAGCCGGTAAGACGCGATAGTTCGCGAATCGCTGCCGCGGAGAGAAAAAAGAAGAATAAGGCAATAAAATGAAAAAATGTCGCGCATGAAAGGAAGTGAAACGTTTCGATTTCGCGCTCCGAATCGACGATAGAGAACTAGTTTTCACTCGGGCGTTACCTTTTCACTCTCGCGCCCGCGCTCGATTATTCCTCCACGATGGACGAAAACTACATAAGGTTAGGTAAGTCGCAACGAAAAAATTATAACGCTTTCACTTGAAATTTTATCCCGAATTGTTTTTTTTAAATTTCGAACTCAAAATGTTATTTTGGAACAACGATGACAAATTCAAAGCGTAAAAAGCAATTGCTTGATAAAGCTTTCGTTCGTAGAAAATTACGAGATGTTGAGAGCCGATTATGACTTTGAGGCGACTTTCGCGAGAACTATGGGATTTCGCAAAAACGATCACTTCATTCTTCATCAGACGAATGCGAAGCAGAGAAATTGGTGGCAAGTGATCAACTGCAATGGCCAGATGGGCTATGTTCCATCTAATTATGTCAGCACAGTAAAGGTGTGTAGTTCAAGGGCAAACCAAAGAGGGTCTATAATCCATATGCATCTTTTATGCATATAATATGAGGGTAGCAACTTTAATAATTGTGTTTATCAATTGCTCTTATCAACTGAATAATGTGAGTTGTAGTCCTGATCTTTATCAATAGCATAATGTAACGATCTCCTGAGACTGTGATTCTTCAAAACTTCTATGTAAAATATACAATTGATCCAGCAACTTGCTTGAAAAGATGATAAAGAACTTTGAGATTTTTGTTGATAATTTATACATTGATGAATCTTTTTGACAGGCGCAGCAACCAGTTATAGAATCTCAGTGCTACTGATTATAACCTATTCAAATTGTGCTCCTTCATCTAGGTGTCCTAAGCAACTTTACCAATCCATATCTTTAGAAATTTTCAACGCTCATATTTGAGATAAATTTTTGCAAATTTCAAATTTTAGGTAAGCAGGTGTACACTTGTATTTATTATGTTATTAATATAAGTACAAGCATCACTTTGTTTCAGAGCAGGCCAGTTTCAAAGCTTATTTTTCTAATCCATTTATTAGGAACGTTAAGGTTTCAATACTCCAGGCCTGAGACAAATGCATATCACAAAGAAATAATAAATAATGTGATGTTAGGTTGAACCTCAGTTCCTGGTCAACTTTTTGGACGAGTGTATAGACAAGCTCAGGAGGGTGGATGAGAATGCTCCGAAATCATCGAGTACAGATAAACAAGATCTTTTGCAAAGGCTAGTGGAGAAGAGACGCCAGGCAGAGCTGGGCAGAAAGCCAAAAAGACAAGCGCCAGTGCCAACAAACTTTGGTAAATCATCGGTTGTCGAAGAGAAACCTTCCAATACAAAGTCCGAACACCAAGATACGGATACTAGGTCATCTCCGAGTCACGCGACTGTTAAAACAGCGGTGAACTGCGAGAGTGAACCGATCGAACCGAAACTTCAACAGAAACAACAACCGATATCAAAGTCCAAACATAGTTCTAATGGGAATAGATCGCGACAGGCGCCGCGTCAGACATCTTCGGAAACGATAAAGCCTACGCAACCGAAGGTAGACGATACTCGAAAGAGTCCATCGCAGTCGGACGTTCGACAAAGTCCCAATACATCACCGGTGAAGAGTAACTCCTCCTGGGAGATTGATTCGAGGGCTGCTTATCATTTGCTTGACGAAGTACGACGGAACACCGAGCTGAGCTACGAAATGTCAAAATTAGCTGTTCAAGTGGTAGTCTCCGGTCTTCGACAATTGTTCCCTAAGGGCATGGGACAATACTTTGATTCGGTGCTCCAACAATTGGAGACACCTATACCCATGTCGAATTTACGAATAGAAGAGACTTACGATGCGAACAGATTGAAAGTCATTTTCACCGAACTGACTTCTTGCAAAGAGGACGCGCAACAGCGCAGCTGGATGCTTTACGAGGACGAGGCTATTATCGTCGAGTATATAAAAGAGCTCACCTCTATTCTTGTTAGTATACTTTTTTTTTAAATTTCCATCGTTCTTTCGTACGCGATTTGGAGTTTCACGAACCCATTCCCTCTCACTGTTATCACTTCACTGCTTCCAGTTCCTGAGAGACCTCCTCGGAGTGTTGCCCACAGTCACTCGTTTCCCAATGCACCACTGTATCGCTTTTGCACGAGGGCACGGGGAAACTGTGGAATACCTGAGCCGATGCGGTCCGCTAAATTTTTACTGAGTTTCAGTTGTGTAAAAATTGAAAACTCGGTTAAACCGTATCATGCACGGTAGTCGGCGCGCAAGCCAGTGCGCGGCTAAGCGGTCACCCATCCATGTATTGAACCAGGCTTAACGTTGCACGGGAGATCGCCATTGCCGCACACCGACCGCGCGCGTCAACTACTATCGGCTGTTAGTATCGTAATTTAATTATTTTACATTCTCCATCAAATGATTTCGGTCTCTCGTGTGCCAGGTAGATTTTCTCAAACCAACGATGGCGTTTACAATCGACTGTGAACGTACATTCAATTTTTGTTCGACGTTTGAATTTACACTTTTGTTCCCAAAGACGAATGCAGATGCGAACGTAACGAGACACGCGCTGCGTCAGGATCAGTACAGCGGAATAACAACGCTGATACAGTATTATCAGATGGAGGCAAGATGGACGATCAGGCAACTTCTTCTTCAATCATTTGGCGTCATGTGCAGCTTGGATCCAATCGTGCTCACTATAATGCTCAATAGTATTTTGCCAATGGAACTAGCGAGGTAAAAAATCACCGTTGCAATCGTCGAGATAGAGAGTTTCTCCGTAATCTGAATCCTCCTATGCATACCTCGGGTGAACGCGCATAGTTGTTGTCTTTTATTAAATATTTCTCCGTTTGAAACAGGGATATGAGAAGTAATCCCAGAAACGTACCGAAGCTCAATTATTCGTCGCTGCTGCTCACAATGATTTTCTCCATGGGTGAAGGGATGCCTGTAACGCACTTGGGTGAGTTAAGACATCGAATTTGCAACCGAAAAATTTCCGATCGTCGATTTTTTCTAATGAAATATGGCGGTTATATTTTCTAGAGCAATTGGGCCCGGACTTCATATCTTTCCTCTTGGATCTCATAGAAAATCCACCGGACACGGATCTTGAAGATCAAGTGCCCGATCTCTTTCTGAATCTTATTTTATCGTACAATCTACAATTCACTACATCGGAAAATGTAGTTTTGAAAGCTCTCAGGGAGTCAACATCGGCAACGACTTTTACGGAGAAAATATTGTTCCTCCTTAACAGAGAGGGTAAGCCTAATTTTGTGCACTTTTTGCACTTTTGTTAACGCGACCCTCATCCTGTCAACTCCAACCAATTCCGGATTAATACCATTCAGGCTTTCCTTATCCACTCATTCAATCCAAGTCTGGAATTGGTCACATTACGGATAAAAATTTGAAACGTATTGAAAATGACAATACGCGTTAAAAATTTTCATAGAGGATCCTGTTAGGATATTCGATCACGAACCAGCACCGCCGCACTCCGTATTGAAGCTCTTCATTGACCTCTTTAGCAACGAGTTCACGGCCTCTCTGTTTTACACGAACGATCTTAAAGTTCTCATTGACATCATACTTCGGGCACTTTTCGATATTGCCCCTGGAGACAGGGTAAGATGAAGTCAACGACACTTTACGAATATTCTCGTTTTTTTTCACTCCTACGAAATTGTTTATCATCATCTCTCTTGACAATAGAGGAGAAGTTATTTGGAACTTTGCCGCCGGGTTTTGCACACATCCAGATACGACGAGCATCGACATCGATCCGGAGATTTGCTGAAGTGTTTTACGAGGTTCGTATACTCGCATACTTTTCGAATATTATCGATTTACGATGTATGAGAGATAATTCGATTTTCATTCATGGAAGTGTCATCAATTGTTAATAGATATTCTGATTATCTAAATCCTGAAATGAGTTTCTTCAAAGTTCTTCATTTCTGGTAACGACTTTCCCCAGGATATTTTGCGAGGAATCATCACAGAGTCAGGAGGATCAAAAGCTCGTTCGCGAAATCAGCAACGAATTTCCGAACATCTTCATGATGTGACAGTTGCTGTCGGGCGCCTCGGTAGGGCCCCTCGATTACGATGATGATGACTTCCAGACTCTCGTGTAGAAAATGAAGAAGAAACAGCATGGAACGGAAAAACGCACGAATCGCCATTTTTCATTGCACGCATGTGTTACGTCATCCTTTTCAGCGCGGTCATATTTTTCTCCAATATTTATTCTTCTCAAAATTAACTTTTGAGATATTTCCTCGACGCTGTACACTTCGATCACAAACCGATAGTGAATTTGATCGTATACGATTATCAAGTATACTAGTGATGAAAATCATATTAGTTTGAATATACTTATTCTTTTTACGTTCCTTTTAATTCTATCACTTTTCGCTTTGTGTTTTTACAAAGATTATTGCCATTCCAAATTCAACGGTCCATAATTCGTGTCGACCTATAATTGACGATCGCATTTTTGGTGTAAAGGAAATGAAAAAAAAAATCAGAAACGTAAAATACAAGTCTGACTTTTCAGTCATAGCGAACAAAAATGAACTTTGAACGACTCTGTTCCCTCGTGAAGAGATACTACGAGTACGTGCGTGCAAAATCTACTCTAGTCGGCGTAATAATCGCTGTATGAAAACGCCACGAGCGCTTTAAGTCGCGTATAATCGATACTAAAGAAATTCTATTTAAATCGTATTAAATATATGTAGAATTTCGTAGAGCTCGGTCTTGAAAAATCTTTCGACTAAACATAGACAGGCATCTACGTATTTCTGCGTGTGCCATACGGATTTATCCCGTCGATGGGAAAGAAGTGAAAAAGACATTCTTCCGACTCGCCGAACGGTCAATTTATATCGAAAATTCTTATCGTGTACGTTCCTTCCTAAAAAATGAGATTCCGACGAGTTTACGCGCTTAGGGCTTGCATAAATCGCACAAAAATTGGAATATCGAGTTGTCGGCGAAAAAGGGGAAGTATTAATCAAACAATCGATGGAAAAATTTCCCTGGGACGTACTTATTCGATTTTTCGTAAATATTTTTCTAAATATGTAAAATAAAATTATTTTATTTTATTTTTTCTAATGCTTGCTTCATATAGCGAAGTACTCAGAATCTCATTGCGTGTACTCTGAATGGGAATGTATACATAAAAGATCGTTAAAACTGTACTCACCTAGTCGAGGAGATCTGTGAAGATATATACATATATGTATATATATATTAAAAATATATATATAAATAAATAATCTATCATCGTGATGCACCGTTATGTTTGCGATTATGTCAATTATTGAGAGGATTATAAATCTAAAGAATTATTGTGATTCTGATAGGGCGGTTGATAGCGAATAAGGCATTTGTAATAAAAATGAAGAAAAAAGACATGTTCTTTTGTTTTTTCAATGAGTTTTATTAATAACAATAAATACTGTCCCTGGAAATCTCGCAGGCACCGTTTGTCTGATAATTCAGTGTTTCCTATGAAATAACAAAAAGGTAATGTGCGTACGAAAGGATAGTATCTTTTATATCATAGCAGCCGGAACAATGAAAAATATATATAATTATATATATGTATATAATATATATATAATTATTATTGCCAATCATCGACAATGATCGATCAGCGATCTTGAAAAATTCCGAAAGTATTCTCAGTTTGTCTCTACGTGTTTGAGACGCGTCATGATGCGAACAATTTTCTTCATCGCTCGGGTCGATGTTTGATACATTCAAATGGTTCTATTAACGTAACTTTGGCACAGATAGTTTTTTTTTTTTATTGACACGACGTTTATTTCGGCTGTGGCATCTGATTATTCTCCGGTCATCATTTCCATGAACTCTGAAACGAACGAATTAGTTTTTTTATAAACATACAACGTTAAGCATTGTGGCAGTGTGAAGTAAAAAAAAGGACATTTTTGAAAAATATGTAATTTAAATGAATATCAAAGCATCGTCCCATCAGCCGCGTAACTGCAAGTGAGGAATGAACATCGCAACTGTTCCGAGAGCGAGATTCGAAAGCTTTTTGTTTGACTCGGCTCGCGTAAAAATAGCATTGGTGCGTACGTGTTGATCGCTCCAGTTCTCGCTCTCATTCTCTTTCCCCTCTTGTGACGTATAAATAAATTGCTGACAATTCGAGAGGGCGGATCCCGTACGCAAAATCGAGTTGAAGAAAAACGAGGATTATTTTGTCCCCTTGCCACAATGGAGTATAAAAAGTCAAAGGAACGTTCGAATTTTCGTGGCTACGTGAAAATGTGTTTTTGAATATATTTAAATATTGATGTATGTGAATTATATGAATACGTTGAAGATTAAGTCGAAATTTAAATTATCCCGAAGAGTTTCTATCAAATTAGTCGTTTGTGTCAAGATATTCTTCCATAAGAGTTGATATCTTTAATGGAAAATCTACATTCCCAAAATTAGGTGAAAATACGAAAAAGTGGCAATGAACCCAACCGCCTTCTAAAAATTTGTTCCTATTTTTGCGGAGAAGATTTTGTCCAGAAAAAAAGCAATTTACCGTCGAAGTCGACTGTTCCCGATCCATCGGAGTCGATTTCCTCGATCATCATATCGAGTTCCTCGTCCGTCAGCTGATCGTCGAGTTCTCTGAGAATCTCTCTCAAACACGTCGTAGGGATGTATCCGTTACCTGCGGAAAATAATAAATTAATATTCAAATCACCCAAGCATCGTTCTTTCAAAATTTGATGCTTTTGCGAAAGATCGAACATCGTGGCTCTATTGGTCCTATTTCAGGCGACTTTGTTTCTATCGTGCATACGCTGTGAAAATCGGAGCTAGTAGTAGAGATCTATAAAACTCCGGCAGGCTTAGTGTCACAAGAATTTCCGAGCGGTCGCGCGTAACCACGGGGAGGAAATTAGTCGCGAAACAGTAGAAACGATCCGTGTTGGCCAGCCGAGAGCACGCACGTAGCTTCGAGCATAAATCTCGAGTCTCTGAGCCGTAAAATAAGTACCAGATGACTTGTTTCTCGTATGAAAAGAAAACCAGAGTTTTGTCAAGTAGAGAAGTTGACGCGCATTGATTAGGGTTAAAAAAGATGGGCCCGAGTTGAATTTGATAATTTCATTCATTTGGTTCAGTTTCCGAAGTTTAGATCGGAGTAGAACAAAAAGAGGGTTTTTGAATCTTGAAATTCGTCTTCATTTCAAACAAACCCAATCAGTACGATTTCACTGATTGGATCTTTTTTAACTCGATCAGTCTTCTGAGAGAATAATATTCGATCCAACAATGTATCCAATATGTTGATTAAAATATTCCGTTTTGGTTTTACGTGATCGTGAGAGATTTTTCGAGATCGCACGTTTCTTGGTCTTTGTCATAAGAGGGCGAAAAGAAAAACAGAACTAAAATGTTCGTACGTCAGTCGAGGTTCGAGAGGTGTTCCACCGATTATTTCGTTGAGTGACATTTCCGAACCAGAGCTCGAGAATTTGGTCGAGGAAAGTGACGCGCCGTTGCGCATTCGAGCAGGTGGCTCGTGTCATATTTGGCAATGGTAGATTTTTGGATCTCGAGCGCGAAGACAAATCGATATTTCGCGACTCGTGTCAACGAAGACGAAATAATTTTGGTACGTCGAGAAACGTTTCGTAGATGTTGCCGTGTAATGGACTCTTGTGTTCGAAGGCATTTCCAAGACGAATCAGGCGTGTAAAAAAATCACCAAACGACTTTCCCGTGAAAATTTCCAAAAGGCTAAAGTTACGTCAGCTCGGTAGAGTTCAACGGCGTCGTCTATTACCGGAAGGATTGATCGACACTCCTGAAGATCGAGTATTTTCAGCCTCTTCATGTAAAGACAAATATGTCTTCGAACAAAAACTCGCGAAAAGGAAAATACCGGTTTTTTTAAAATAGTTTCGACGCGAAACGTATAATCAATCTAGTTTGAAAGTGTCATTCAGAATAATTTATTCAGTCCAACATTTTTTATCGTGGAGCAGTTCAAACATGGGCATAAAAAGAAGTGCATTTTTCTTTGTAATTTCGAAAAATGGTGTTACGTCAAAATAATGAAAATCGATGGCGCACAGCAAACCAGAGATTAATTAATGTCGCCATTATTACATCATTAGCTCCCGGATACGAATAATTTAAATAAAAATATTAAACGTTCATCAAATTCGCATTACTGAGCGGCTTGAAAAGTCATTTTTAGCGACATAAAACTATCACGGAACGTAATAAACTCCTTACAACAGTGTTGACTATGCAACAGTTTAATCATCCAACTTGCACTTGAACAAGGTTCTCTTTCAGTCAGTGCAAGTGCGCCAAATTTTGTATCGCATCAGAACGGAGCATCGCCACGGAGGATTTGTTAGAATCATGTATACATAGGATATTTATCCCTGACGAATAAATTACAACCTCCAGCTGCCTGATGAATAAATAACTGTTATAACCCACAGGACGAAATACGGTTATGTAAGAGAATAAAATATCGTTCCGATCGTAAATCTATTTGTGCGATCGTAAAGTCTTTTGAGTTAATACGGCGATTCTTTTTTTTCTAGTTTCTACAATTGAGGATAGAGGAGGTGGCCTATATGCACAGATACGTCAGGGAATAAGCATGGGTGCGTTACGAGCTCTCACTCCGTTCGTACTTTGCTCGTAAGTTATGAAATGCAAAGTTGGCCACTCGCCGTCAACGGAATTACCTACAAAGCACCGTTTCTCTCAAAATTTTAACGGCAACTCTTTTATTTTGCCAGATGATGTACGTGGGTGACATATATATATGCCAAGGCATTTGGAACCCGTTACATTTATGCAGGGGTGCACTAGCCATTCAACCAGAGTAGCAAATGATACAGGCTCCTCATATGGGCAGCACGAAAAACTTTTTCAAAATACGACATGCTGGACACCTGAAGGATGCCATTGAGACGCTGGTGGATTTGGAATACTTTGGCTGTTAAAACCAGTTACAGCAAGGAAAAGTTGAAAAGTTTCTGCTGTTACCGCAGTAAAGATTGAAAAGAACTCCTCTCATAAGTATTTACCAAAACAGGTTGAAGAAAACCTAAACAACATGGCGTGAGTGCTATTTTTGGTATATAATCAAAACAAAACGAAGATGCGGATCTGCAGTTTAAAAAAATTAGAAAGATCATGACCGTCGTGTTTCCCAAAGGTGAAAATGTTCTTGGACATTGACTTGTCTTCAATGATTACTAATCACAGTGCAGAACTTCTTATTGAAATTGAAGTGTATAAAAGATGAATTAACGGACAAGATCGCCTAAACAATCCTATCTTAATGAACATTGAATGCCACATTGCTGGAATAATTGAATTTTCCAGAATATGTTGAAAATTTGGTTTAATTAAGTTTTGAATTTTGAAAGTCCTGTGTTTTGTTCAACATTTAGTATGAAGCCAGTCGCCCACCATGTGGGTGGTCCTCGAAGTCGAATGTCTTCGAAATCATACTTTTGCAGATATAGTTTATATACGAATGCTTTTTCTCTCTCCGAACGACAATATTCCTGGAGCAGTTTGGCTATTCCCGTCACTGGCAGACCTTTTTTTCTCTTTTCTCTCGATTCGTGCAACTAAATACGTGCGTGACTTATATATCGTCCAACTCAGCTCTCCAGACCTCCCCGAGCTCGTTGCTCTTCGCGAGAGCCGCATGTTACTGTTTTGTTGAGAACTCAGACTCTTCCCCTCTCCGTTTTTCTTTCTGACTCCCTTGCGTTTCTCGCCTCGCTTATTGGCCCTGATCCAATCGGACGAGAAAGCAAGAAAGTAAATTGTGCCGAGCTGGGTTCACTCTGGGTCTGTACATCTGACGATTATCCAAAGTCTTGGGTTACGATTGGGAAGATTATCCAAAGACCCGAATTGCGTCGTCACGTCACGAATCATATGGTCCAAGGATCTTTTGATAATCGGTCCATCGAAAAATTCGCCAGCTTTGAAACGGATTTTACTTGTCCATTGACACGTCAATAAACAAGGGAGAGAAATTAAGAGAGGATCTTTTTATCCAGTGATGGGTAAATTTGGATAAACTTTTTCAACGGGAAAAAACTTTTCATTCAATGTGGAAAATTTTGAACATAATTGGATTCAGTCATCGAACTAATTGCTCGAAGCAAATCAAATTCGATGTTCATTGAGGCGACGTTATTTAAATGATCGTGTCCTTGAATCTATCTTTTATATATTTTTATCTCCAAGAAGAATGATCTGTTCTTCAATCAGTCATTAAAAAGGATAAGTAAACGCTCAAGGATATTTCCACATTTGCGAGAAACGACACTGACGAACATTGTGAGTTCATAAAACTGCAGTTTCACAGCTGCACGTTTTCTGTAGAGATTTTAACTGCTAAAATATTCGAAATACTTCCATGTGTTTAGAACGTGGAATGTTGAAGTATTTCAAAACCTGATGGTAGTAGTTATCTTGCCCAGCGCCATTTTACGTACAATATTCAATAATGGCTTCTAAAATTTTCTTGGCATTACCTTCTTTGTCGTAGAGCCTGAACGCTTCCCTCAATTCTTTTTCCAGAGCTTCTGCGTCCTCTTCGACGATGAACTTCGCCGCAAGCGTGACGAACTCCTCGAATTCCAAACGGCCGGATTCTATAACAGTTTCGTATTATCATTACGAATCCAAACCGGCATAACTTCACTCATCCACGCAACGGAGGATTCGAAAAATCCAAAAAGATCGTTCCGCGATCTTTGATTTGTACGTACGTATGAAAAGAAAAAACCGATCCACTTACTGTCAGCGTCGACTTCGTCGATGAGCTCGTCGAGAATCTTTTTGTTGAACGGCTGTCCCATCAGTCTGAGAATATCAGCTACCATATCGGTGGGGATACTTCCGCTCTTTTCTCTGTCGAAACTGTCGAACGCCTTGCGCAGAACTACGGCCAAAAAAGAGAGTGCCGAAAGTTCATGAAAGAGTAAAAAAAAGGAAAAAATCCTTAAGGTCATGGCAATCCAATACGGAGGATTGCAAATATTTCTTCATGTTGGAGAAGAGCATGTTTTGCAGGGTCGAAAAAAGTTCCCGATTAAAAAATGGAATAAATGAACAAAAAAATCCACGAGGTCATCAGAATCCAAAACGAAAGAATGCAAACATTTCTTCGTGTTGCACATACGTATGTTTTTCAGGCTCGAAAAAAGATCGCGACTGAAAAATGAAAGAAATCCTAGGAACATAATTTTTAAAGAAAATTGACCCGCTATACTCAGATTGACTTCTAGCCAGTCCACAATAAATTCGAGCGAATAAAATTGCAGAGTATTTCCATAATGGATTTCAGAAATATATCGTCTTTCGAGAGTGACTTTATCGCGGCTGACACGAGCATCATAGAAAGCGAGAAAGAGAGGTAGAGAAAGAGGCGAGGAGTGTCGTCGCCAATGCCGGTTCGGATTTAGATCGGATGTTAATGCCCTTCTTCCATTCCCTCTCGTACGAGGTTCTGGCGCTAAGCTTATTTGGCTCGAGTCGACTATCTCTCTTGAACCGATTCACCTGATTTATTCAGGATCTAACCGTCCTCCGACACCCCCGTCCAATGCTCACGAGACGTACTTTATTCCTCCATTTAGATATACGAAGCAATCTCAACCACGTTTGATAAGCACCGATAAAAGTGTAGAAAAAAAAAGGTAATGAAATTTGAAAAGGATTTCTTTTGGGTTGTTACAAGACGATGCTTTATTTTTATCAGAAGAAATTGATCGATTAATCGTTACGTGTTACCTTTTATAGATGAGCAACCATCGGAATGAACCTCGATTTCTACACTCCCCCCATTCCTCTCCACCGTCTTTCTCTCTTTCTCTCTTTCTCTATACTTAGGTTGAAGCAGCTGCTGACTATCGAATCAAACGTAAATAAACCCCAGAGAGCCCGAGTAAAGAGGGACGATTTGAAACACCAGAATGCAAAGCTTTTTTTTTTAATACTCACAAATTGACGATCAGTGCAAAAAAAAGTGCTGGCTGTTATAACAAATTCAGAAAGTTGATAACGATGTTTCAGCCGAGAGGGAAGAAATGTGGAGAGAAAGTAAAAAATAAACGTTGGTAGTCTTGATGAATAAATAATCTGAGTCTCAACGAGCGATAAATAATTATTGAACGCGATAAAAGATACAGAGAAAAAAAAATCATGTTGCAATGTCGAGAGTTCGTTGGTCTCGAGCTCTCCAGCAAAGGGAACATTTTACGTGCGATTTTCGTCGACACATTTAGACATTCCGAAGTTTGGAACACTTTGTAATTCAAGAAACATCGAACTCTTTTGTAAATCGATTTGGCAAATTTAGAGTTTGGAATTCATCGCAAGCAATAACATACAATTGAGAATCGAAGAAAAATAACAAATGCAATAGCTTTTTCACGCTATGCAAAAGCGTTAATTTCGAAAAGTAACTGAGAGGATTTTATACTTTTTTCAAAAATAGATAAAGCGTCTCTCGGAGAAGGTTTATGTGGGTTTACAAAATTCTTCCTTTAAGGGCGTAAAATAAAGAATGTAGCAATCCCGTCTTTCCTTCCAAACTTCATATTTAGTTTTCTGGTTAGAAATTCCAAAAAATCAACCTCCGAGGAGGTAAAACGCCAATAAGAAATTAAAATAATGAGAAGAAATGAAATAATGAGAACAAGAACTTACCAGCAATTTGCTCTGGGGGCAGCTCGTCGGCCTGCGAATAAATCCAAGTTTTTTGTTTTTCGAATTAGACAATGGAAAAAAAGATCCATCAAGCAAAGCAGCGAACACCGATAGGCCGAATTACACTTTTAGCTTATGCAGCTTTACGTACATCGATTGCCAATTGATTAATTCTTCGAGTATTTAGACAGAAAGAGAGAGAGAGAGAGAGAAAGAGAGGTAGAAAGAAAAAGAGAGAGTGAGAGATAGAGTGAGATGCAGCGACAGAGTTGCAAACGGTCGTTGAACCTCGGAAATGAATTTTGCATTTCATCGTTTCCGGGACGAGTCCAGGTTCCATCGTACTCCGATGAAATTTTGATGAATTTTGAATTTTCTCGGTATTGCCGGAAGAGCGTTTGAACTCACGGCCTAAGTAGTAACGCCGTCATAGCTTCTGAACTGAGTCAGACTTTTCACCGTCATAATTTGTGAGAGTGTACATTTTATTTTTTCTACATTTCTACAGTCGTCATGATCTTGGTAAACGCGCACCCTTTCTACAAATCCGTAATTTCATCGCTCGTATACATACGTATGTTCTCCGCGCGACAAATTCTCGCGTTACTTCCGGGAAGCTAAATCCGGTCGAACTTAATATCAAACACCTTCAATCATTCTTTCTTTTTTTACTTCACTGTTGACCGTAGCACTAAGTATTGCAAAGAAGACATGTGTAACAAATAACGAGTACGGATATTCGGAATACAAAAAAAGGGAAGAAATAAAACGTGTCACGAAAAAAAAGCGATATTTCGAGTATGGAAGAATTACGAAAAAGAATTTGAGTCTTGTTACGAAGTATAACGAGAAAGTGGTGAAGGAAGTTTGGAAAAATGAGAAAAAAAAGAAAAAAAGAGAGAGAGAGAAAGAGAGACGTATACGTAACGTGTGTGTTTACCAGGGCGACGACTTACAAGATCATCATCAATGGAACATACCATGTTGGCGGTTGTCACGTGTATTACAAAAAGATTACACTGATCGTGGAAGTTTTTCAACTTTTATATCCTAACGAAAACGAAGGAAAAGAAGAAAACAATAACAACAACGTGGAACCCCCAACTGGACGTTTCTCGAGGCTTCGAAGCGGTATATCTTGACTTTAAGGGGGACCGAGGATGGACCAAGGTGTTTTGGATACTGGCGATGCTCGGCCAAGTTCCTTCGGTAATATTCCCCCGGCGACGATATAGCGGTTGCGTACGTACCTTCGTCCCTTTCCCGTCTTTTCGTACACCCTACCCCCCCATTCCCCTCCTCCCCATCAATTCCCCTTCTTCACCCCTGGAAAACCCTCGTGCAGTATAGATCGAGACTAAATGGCATATTGCAGCTCATCCCACTCTCGTTCAATCTCCAGCCAATCCCCGAGCTACTTCGCGTTCAAAACGACAGCTTGAATTTAACGAGACGCGAAGAGGAGAACGGGAGAGCTTTCGCTTGCGCTATTCTCGGACTCGGAGGATTCGGCGGCGGGGGAACCAGCGGAAGAAAGAAAAAGAAGAAACGTTGAGTAAGGGGAGCTTCAACGGTGGTGGGCTAAGGGTGCCTGTTCACCAAAGCGAAGTCGAGACGAGTCGAGCCAGGAAAAAACCAACGGAATCGCTACTCTCGGCATCGTTGAAAATGAATTCAGCGCTTGATTGGTTGAATTTTCCTATATTTGTTTCGGTGGACGGACACCCTAATACTTTCGTTTTTTTTTTAGCGTGCCGGAAACAAAAATTCAGACGCGATGTCTTCCTCGGGAAGACGAGTCAGATGGCCCGGATCGAAGCAAAAAGGTACACTTTTGAAAGATCGCGAGAAGATGTTGAGCAATTAAGGAAGAAGCTTTTTTCGACGCGATTGTATCGAAATGGTTACACTTTTCATACTGCTCATGCTTGATGATGATCTTTCGTAGTATTTCAATGATGACGAAATACAAAAATACGACACGAATTTATGCAGCCTTATTTCATTTTTTTGACATTTTTTAATCGAGATAATGAAATGGGATTGATCAATGATATTATTCGATTTCTATATTTGCTAAGTGGAAATGAATTTATAATTATTTTACGCATTTTTATTTATATCGTAAAGCGATGCGAAATTATTGCGTTAGAATCTATGAAGGAAGAAAGAAAATTGGGGGACATTAATATGAATAATAAAATCATGTATCGAGTAATAAAAATACTCAATAAAAAATATTAATTAACTTAATGATAATGGAAAATTTCTCTCCGAATTGATTCACGAACTATGCGTGAAAATCATGGAAATATTAACGTTTCTCAAATCAATAATTGAACTTTTAGCTTTATCGTTGATTACTTAAAGCCGTAAACATCGTGGGAGGAAATGTTATTTTCCTTGAGCAAGACTCAGTAACATGAATAGCCAAAATATCTATTCGGGGTATCTCAATGTATCAACTTCTTACGAAAAGAAGATAATTATTATCCTGCAATACAAAACATGAAGAGTAAAAAACGGTATCATATTCAGCGGCGGATTTCCTTCTCGGGGATTCCTCTTTTGCCTAACGTATTCTCTTACACGTTGAAATCTCCAAGCGTTCGCTTTTCGTCTCACGTTTCCACTGTCTGATATTAATTCTCCGTATAATCTATACGAAAATGTTTGTAAACATTTTTGTCGAAAGTTTGACGTTCGATTAATTTGATCCGCCAGATAAAGTAGAGCAGCGTGCAAAAAATGATATTCAAATGAAATATTTAAAAAAAGTAAAAACTGAATATAAAAAGAATGAGAATATTAAAAAATTGCAAATTAAGTATGAAAATGTTAACGAAAAAATGAATAATCTTAAACACAGCAAAGTCAAATGTTAAAAATATTTTTGAAGAAAGTTCTAATAAAAGCCGTCGGCGATTTCAAAATAGATATTAGATGTTTGCAAAGACTTTCGAGTTTCAATCAAGTTGACAGATATTTTTCGAAATTTTCATCTCATTCTTTCGTTCCCGAAGTGACGCCGTAGATTTTCAAGAGTTTCGCGTATTTTCATTCTTGAATCGTCGGAGCGACGAGTTTCGAGCGCAATATCGACGCGGCTCGTTCGAGGATCACGAATACACGAGAGCTTTAACGAGTATACGCTCGTTTCGCTCATGGTACAGAAATAGAGAAACAAAATCCCATGCCCAGTGTAAACGACAGTAAGACGTGTGTTGGGCTATGGTATTATTTTCTGTGTGTTCGAGGGGAGGATGGACTATACGGTTGCTTTCAGCGTTCTGGCTCGACTGCCTGTGAAAAATGAAATATTTCGGTACGAGAATATAATCGTACGAACGGGAGAAAAATTGTGGCACCGCGTGGGTGTATCACGGTTTACGATATCGAAAATATTGACGAATAAAAGAACCAGAGAACATCCAGACGAGCGTTCTATTTTTTTTTTGCGTAAAATCAACGTTTCAACTCAGTATCTTTTTTTCTTGTATTTTTTTTTTCGTAAAAATTTCTTTCGCCCCTCGTACACGTTTTATCGAATTCTTCGTTCGATTCGTGATTTGCAGAATTTTTCAAACTTCAATTTTTGGTGTTTTGGCCGGAAAAAATTGGAACGTTTAACCGTTTAATGCAAATTATATTTATTTTCAATTAAGCTTATCGAACTTCATTTTCGATTGAAATTAATCGAATTTAGGTTAAAAACAAATAAATCAATCGGGCTATCAGAAGTTTCGTTATGTGCTGTTTCTTGCTGCTAATATGATATCGCGATGGCGACTTCGATGTTTGGAAATGTTGGAAAATTTACCACTTAATCATACCTCTTGCATCAGCTCGTATCAACTCGGTATGAATTCTTGCAGAACTATTATTCTTAAAGCTATCGAGAGAAATTTACTACTCTGCGTCGTATGGAATATCTTGTCGTAAAATACTCCTTAAAACGTGACTACACGTGTATGTATATAATGCGAACGCGGCAGTGACTTTCGGACGATGCCAATTTTGAGATTTATCTCTGGCGAGAATTTCTTTGCCAAGGTGCATTCCCATCCTTCCCTTGTGTCAACAAACATTTACCACTCTTTAACGCTCCAGAACTCGAAAATGACGAAATACGAAAACGAGAAGAAGTTGGTGTCTCGCGTAAGGATTCTCGCAACAGATGAGAACAATGAATAATCAGGGATTCGTTCAGTAGAAGACAGTAGAAAGTTTATCTGTAAAAATAGAACGAGTATCTGCAGAATTTATTTTAATTAAAATTAAATATTCATTGCTATACTCAAAATTTGCAAATGAGATGAGAAACTTTTTCTTAATTTATCGAGAAAAATATTTTTTCACAGAATCGCAAAAATAATATTAATGATAATCGAAGAGATTTTGAAATAATATTAATAATTATACAAAAGTTACTAGAATTTGTATTTTTATTTATTATAATTGATTTATGAATTGCTATCGGGAAAATAACGAACTAATATGCGGCTATTTTGTAAAGCTGTTTCGATAAAAATGCTTTCACAGTATCGTCTAAGTAAAACTGTAAAATTAGTGATTATTGATAACAATGATAATATAATGTAAAGATATTTTTGCTGACATGTGTGTCGTTATTGTTTTAAATTAACGAATGAATTGTGAAAATATATAATTGACACAAAAAATATAAATATTCACATACAAATCTTTACGCACAATTGTCAATATAAAGTAATAATAAACAACATTTCATGATAGCACATTTCTTCGAAGATTACGAAGAAAGAATGTGTTACCATACGATTTTTATTGAAAAATTGATGGTATATTAATGATTAATATTTTTATTGAAAAAATAAGGATTTTTACTACTGTATTCAAGTGAATTTCTTAGTATGCAAAATGATGAATAAATAAGGCGGAGAAATAATTGGGCCGAATGCCTGATGCGAAACAACTTTACTATTTCCAGATTCCGTCATCACCACCGTTATGGCCATCTCTCCCGCTCCGCCATTTGTTTCACATCACTCAAAGTGAATATCGCATTTCCGGGCAATCTTATTCTCCCGGGCATATAAACTCGTAATTGTTTGTTCGCCGGACGTTGAAAACGTCGACGCTTTGCGGGCAGTTTGACAGAAAAAGCGATACGCACTGGCTACATTATTCATTTTTATAGTGAGCCAGACCCAGTTTCCGATCATACGGGAGATTAACGTGCCAGAGGCTCGCTTTGGCAGAAATTTTGACCTAAATGACCAAGGTGACGTGATTAATGCGAGACCGATGGTCAACGTTCTATTCACAGGTTCTATTCTTTTCTTCCTGCGTTTTATCCCGAGTAAAATCGTTGACGATAACTGAAAAGTAATAAATGAATTAAATTAGAGAAAGACACTGTTATCACGAAAATAACAAATATGGAATCCAGTATAATGCAGACAAGCTGAGAATCCACGTTTTTTATCTTCGAAACGTTTGGTTGGTAATCTGAGTTACTTTTTACCTAGATGATCCAAATTTCTTTTCAACAGAGAGCAGCCTGGTTCTCTTCATTTTCTTCCGAAACATCGGTTGTTCGAAGGCAAACGTTGAATCTTCAAAGCCCGTGCCGTTCTCGCGCTACTTCCAAATCCCTTGATGTGCACGTCATTCTTGAGACGAGGCGAAACACGCTCGCCGAGAAATGGAGTTAGAATTTTCTGTTACAAGTTTTTTAAAATGCAGTTCCAAAGCTTAGAGTCATATTGTTGGAAATATGAACATCTGCTTGAAATATCAGTTTCAAACAGATGTTCATTGAAACAGTTGTTTCAAGAAGTTCGACAACTTAAACAAGTTGCAAAGTCCAATTTTCATTTTGACCAGGTGAAGAGACTGGAGTTCAGTAGCATTTGTTACTTCTTTATGATTAATCCAACACTGGGCGCAGTCACGGATGCCATTCTTCGCAAACGTTCCAAAATGACTGATGATGTTAGCTTCCTTGATTTATTTTCTGCCTCGCTTTGTGATATCCTATAACGGCACACCTGCATCGGTAAACAGATCGCGTTCATTGCGAGTCGAGCAAATATAGATTCCGAAATGGTCCAGGGCGTGAACGATCGTTGGTTTCCTGAAGTTACAACGGAAATATCGTTTGTTCAGTTCCGTGGGCGATCTACGAAAAACAAAACAAAAAGTCAGTTCTTTCGTAAACTCTGGTCACTCTAATTATAGAAAGAATTGAGCATTGTGAGCGAGCCCGGAAAATTCGGGGGAGTTTACGTTCTCACGTTGAATTTCATCCTTGCCATCCACCGTGTGCAACTTTCGGGAATTCCGGTTTTCGCGATTGCGAAATGAATATTGCGCGTCGTGGGTGAGGTGGAGAGCTACGATGAGATTATCCATTTTCCTGGTAACGTATTTATGAACCACGCTGTCTGACAAGCCTGACAACTAGACGAAAACGTTTTACAAGAGCACGTTGGACGAACATTAATCAAAAGTTTGCCGGACGAAACGTGTTCCGGCGTGATACACCAAACAGTGGCAGACGGAAAATTAAAGCTCGTATCCCTGCTACAAACATCAAGGAAAGCTGCTAGCAGCTCTTGAATTGTTTTTTGTAACCTTGCATGCCATACTCATATCCTTCTGTGTGACTCTCACTGTTTTTGACATCGTTATTAATTAAATACGTCGGGTAGAGGGGTAAATAAAATAGAGCAGAGAAAGAGGGAGCGAGATAGAGACAGAATTTTCCTTCCCTGAGGCTCTCTTGACGTTTCACTGATTTTCTCATTCACTCCACTTTCAAAAACATTTTTCACCTGAAGGTGTACCATTCGCAGAGAATAAGTGTTGTCGACCAGCAAACATATGTTGTCGGGAGATAAACAAATATTTGCATCGTTCGTGACATTGTCACCAATACCAAAACGGAAAGTCGACACTGACGGCTAATAATATCGAGAGACGCGTCGTAGAAAAACAATAGAAATGAATCTCCGAAGCTACTTCAACGATGAAGCCAAAAGCAATAGATTTATCATTCTATGATTGAATTTTTTGCAATTATAAATCGAACAGTTTTTCTTACTCGGAGAATCATCTGATTCTCTGCTCTTGCAGAAAATCAAAACTATTTGAATCCTGTGACGGAAATGGACGGCCATCTGCGATCGATGATAAAATGTTATTTCCTTTAAATATTCACCCTAGCGAAGGGTGACGAACGAAATTCCTTATTACAGATGATGTTCAACTTTGCGTCATTCTCATGCAAGGAATCGCAATGGAAAGCCTTACCGAATCGCTGTTTTCATTGCACTCCAAAGATACAAACATGAACGTCATCTGAATTATTTAAACACTTGTTAGGATATCAAAAAAACGTGAAGCGTCGTTTCTTGTTTCAATTCAATTTTTATTATAAATAAGCTATTTAATTTTTAATCTTGTACACTCGCACGTATCAAAAGACATTCTTACTGAACAGTCGCGGACATACTGAACTCACTTACAGAACTCTTAGGGCTTAACTTAACAGCGATATTTGCATCTGGAACCCCATGGAATTATCGTGATCTTCAATATCATTATTATTGAGAGCCCGTGGATAATAAAGCGAGGAGGGCACTCGTGGCGCCGACCGAAAGAACGTAATTGAAGGCAGGTGAAAACGTTTTGAGAATGTAGAAAGATGAACAGATCACGAGAGCCAGGAAGAGAGCGTTGTTGTAGAAAATGGAGAATGTCGTCGCCTCGTAATCCGCAACCTCGTTCTTCTTCCACAATATTCTCTCATCTTTTTCCTTCTTGCTCATCTTTTTGTCCTCCGATAGTTTGCGATTCATCTCCCTCGTTATAGCATCCTCGCGTTTCACAGCGATCTGTAAACGGAAATTAGGAATCTGTCGAGAATCTACACAAATAGAAATTGAGCAATTTCAGGCGTTTAGAGTTTCGAAGCAATCCCTTCCTGACAACAAGTGATAGAATCATTATTTAGCAGATTCAGATTGCTAAAATGGGTGAAGCATTGTTCAGAATCTTGCAACGTCAAAGTTTGCATCATTGGGATCTGACAGAATTGAATATTTTTTATTTCCCAATTATTCTTTGGCATGGCTCAGCTGTGAAAGTCCCACAAAACTTTTGTAGGCTTCTTATTCACCAATTTGTGGAAAATGCTTTTCAATATTAAGAATGATTGGGCAGAAAGAAATGTTGCGTTCTAACAATACAAATTTGACCCCCATAGATTTTCAGCAGGGATCTGTACTCTACATCTGCAAAATAATATTTCAGATGATAATAGAATGTCGAACGCACAATTTGTTGCAATTGAATAATGCAAACTTTAAAGAATCAAATTTCTGAATCGCAATGATATTGGAACTTGATACATCGAAATGCAATAATAATTCTGATTCTCTTTTACCATTCTCAATGTCTATCATCTAAAATTAGATTTTCCTGCAAGATATGTTTGTATAAAAAGTGTTTTCTGTAACTGAAAAGCTCAGTTTCTATTGCTCTGTGCATAAAATGAAATTAACCTTACCTTATGTTTCAAAACGAATTTGGTATTCTTATAAGCCAATGCCAGAGCATACGTGCTGATCAAAGTGACGATGACGAAGGAGATTAAGTTGGAGTACAAATCGATGAGGTGGATCCTCCAGAAGAGCCCTGTCGATGAAGATCACAGAGGGTATGATGATAATTGATCGGATCATCAAAAAAACCGTTGTTGTGCAAACAAAAATGTATGAAAAGGCAGCATATGATCCATGTCGGTTGTTCCAATTCCGAACTTCTTTATAGAAAACACTGACAGAAAATCGTCTCCCCATATTTCGATACGAACAACACGACGAAAGGAAATTTCGAAATATAGAAGAGACGTTGAAAAAAATATAAATATCCAGTAAATTCGTGTAAACTTACAGATTGGTATCGCCGAAACGATGAAAGCGTTGCCGTAGAACAACGCGGATGATTTCGTCGAAACGTTTCTCGAGAAATCCTGAAGAAGAAGTTCTTCCTCTTTCGTGAATGCTTTCGATTTTCCTGCCATTGCTGCGCGTTTCATTGATAAAACTGGTCTTCCTGCGAGGCGCGATACGACGATAATCCTGGTATAAAAGGCGAGAGGTAAACGGATTGCTCGTGCAACGATCGACGCTCGACTCGCGTACGCCTGCGATCGTGTGGATTTTTGGATGCGCGTGCGCAGTTCGATTTTGCCGTGTGGAAGCCCGCCTGGCGACGTGTCCGAGTAAACGTCATTTTCAGTCGCGCGACCAATGTGAAAATTCTGCTTTACGATCGTTGGCCCCCATTCTCAAACTATCTACCCAAATTTGTGGAAATTCTCGGCTGGTAAGGCAGATAGTAGGAGAATGAGTGCTGACTATCTTCAGTAGATAAGAACAGATCGTTGCCACATCTTTGATCGATGAGACAGGTTTTTTCGCGGCCGACAAAGAAGATTTTTGAAAGATTTATGCTGGAAAAGTATAATTCGGTGATAAACATCGTCGCAATAAAACTGTCGAACCTTTTTTTGTTCGGAAAGTTTTGGAAACATAATCGCAAGAAACGGAGCGACGCAACGATCTATGCCAAGTACATTGAAATTAATCGAGGTATTTCCTCATTTTTTAATTCTATCACGCGCATGTGGCGCTAGTTGTTCTGTGAAAATAATTATTCAATTCAATCGGTATCATCATTTCCTTGACTATCGCGCCCACATGAGAAGACATTCCAGTTCGAAGCGGGTCGTTCTCGCGTCGACTGCTCTTTTCGACCACGGTTTAGAGAAATTTGTTGTTCAATCCCATAAAAAAAACCCATGTAACAAGAATTTGTGATTTTTTTGTTATGTATGCCCAAGAGAATGTTCCACCACGACTGCTTTAGCGGGCAATCTGTCCTTCCCCTCGAAACCTCTGAATCCCCATTCCATCGCGAGAAAATCGAATATCTCCACAAAATGATTTTCCGTCCTCGCACATGACGTAATTGTATTGTTTTCATGGTGAGGAACAAAATTCCTTTGCCAATCGCACCTCCTTGAAACATTTTTGACTCATGTCAGTTCTCAGTTTTCCGTACATTCAAAATCCACCACTTTTTGAAATACTTTCAGAAAATTTTTCGAATTTCGTAACAACGTGATTTAAAGAAAGCTGTACAATAACGATGGTTGAAAAATTGCCACTCAGAGAGATACTTAAAGATCTGAATCGGCCCGCGATCGTATGCTTCGGAAATCCTTTGCTGGATATCGTTGTGACCTTGGAAGGAGACGACCTTTTGGAAAAGTATGGCCTCGAGGTGGATGGTCAAAAGGAACTATTGGAGCACAAGATTCAGGAGCTTCTAGCTGATATTCCATCCGAGTTAATATTTTCCCTTTACTTTGAAAAATAAACCATAATTATAATAGTATAAATAAAACAATAGGTACCGAAAGAATAATGAAATAATAAAATAATAATGTTAATAGTATAATAGTATAATAGTAATGACTATAAAATTGGGTGTTCAATCATTACGGCTTAATTATTGAAGTGCACAAAGATATTCAAGATTTTTATTCTTCCCCAAACAAGTTTTTTATGCTAAGCTATATAATATTTCTTGATGTCATGTACATCTATATTTCATGAGATAAAACATTTTTCAGATGCGTTTTCTGACTCGTGTACAAACGTTTGAACTTTTAGCTTTAACTTGCTCGTATTACGGTGATATCCTTTTCTATATATTATTTGCAGGCTCCATCAAAGAATCAGTCCTGGAGGATGTGCTCAGAATACCTTGAGAATACTTCAATGGCTCAGCGGAGGTCTGAGTTCTCCGAGTATCGGTATCTACTGTGGCGGACTTGGCAAGGATTCCAGAGGCCGGACTCTGGAAAGATTGGTCCAAGCTGAAAATGTCAATACGAAGTATGGAAAGGTTATTTTAGATGGCAAAGATCAATTGCAATTTTAATCCAAGAATACTATTCGTTGCTGACATTTATTTTTGTTCGTGTTTACATAGTGGATGATTTTGGTTACCATTAATTGTTTTTGTTCTCTTTCACAGATACGAGATACATCCTACGCTACCCACGGGAGTTTGCATATCGCTGATAAGCGGCGCCTCTCGCAGTCTAGTAGCGAATCTCGGAGCTGCGGCTTCCTTCACTCTCAAAGACTTAGAGAGCAGTAAGTTGCCGCTGGAAGGAGCGAAGATAATTTACATCGAGGGATTCTTTATTGCGCACAGTTTGGATGTTGCGAAAGCAGTCGTCGAGGCAACTCAGGAAAAAAATGGCATCATAGCTTTTAACCTCAGCGGCGAGTACATATTCGAGGTGAATTTTTCCCTCGATAATTGAAATTGTGAACCGACTTTATCCAAATACATTAGGGAGAATAGACTACAGTCAAGCGTACAAAATTTTTGTCCAACAGAAATACATTTTTTTCTTTGAAGGAACATCAAGACGCGATTTGCGAGATGGTTGGTTTGGCGAAAATCGTTTTTGGCAACGCCCGCGAGATGACTGCCCTCGCCAAAGCTCTGAATCTCAAATTCCGTAATGTTTTGGACATACCGTTTCTCTTGAACAGCTCAAAGAGAGTTACGGTGGGTGTCTCGAGTGTTAAGTGCACGAGCAGCGACTGGCTCGCTGATAACGACGTTTTCGTCATGACGCAAGGAGGCTCGGATCCAGCGATTGTTGTTTGGGGCCGTGGCTACAACGTTCGGGTATTATTGGATTTTCTATCCTAAAGATACTGTCACATGACCAGTAACCGACTACTCAAATATATTACGTTCTTCTCCGTAATGAAAGCATATAAAAAATGAATTAAGGAACAAGATCGTGTAAACGATCTGACCTTAATGAACATTGCATATAATTTACTAGGATCAATTTTTTATTTTTTACCCCAAATCAAACCAAGGACCTTGGAATTCATTTTTTTTTGTACACACAATATCTTTATTTTACTCGTATCTAATTTTTCATGCATTCCCAAATTTCCGTAAAGTAATTTTTAATCGAGTGAAATAATTGGTTGTTGAAAGGTGAATCCCGAGCCACCGAGGGATCCCATCGTCGACACGACAGGCGCTGGTGATTCGTTGGTTGCCGGATTTTTGGCCGGTGTATTGGCGCAATGGGATCCAAGATCGTGTTTAGCCTACGGCTGTAAAGTCGCCGCCATGATGATAACGAGATGGGGCGTAACGGTTCCAAGCGAAATTCCCGAAGAGCTCCTGTAGTGAAAAATCCAAGCCTAACGAGAAGAACGCCCTGTGATCTTATAATGTCGCGCTCGAATGACGAGCGCAACTTTAGTCAGTGTGTAAATAGGAATTGTGAAACAGAGAGCGATGAAGACAAAACGAAGGGAAAGAAACATCGTCGTTCTCGCAGAGATATATTTATGAGCCGTTGAAAAGTAAAATCTCCAGATTTATTGTCGCACTATCGCGATTTACTGCTAAGTACAAAGGAAAAAATGTAATGCTGACTATGCAAAGCCTAATATTTATTTCCCAAACAAATTGAAAAGTATTGAATTTGTTTGATAGCGTCCACTTTTGGTTACCTTCGAAATGTAAATTTCTCATTTTTTTATAGCGAGGTAGTTATGGCTGCGTACTTAATTCCGATCTCCATATGTTCGACATTACCCCATTGCATTCCGTTGCGGTATGCTATATTTTCTCACGAGGTGTAATAAAACAAATGATTATCAAGGATCAGGAATTACATGCATTTATTTACAGTTGAGGATTACTTAGGTGTAATAATTGGTGTTAATTTACTGATAAATACAGTATATTTTTATCGCTAGTATTTCGATTCGATGATGGACCGTGTGGCGCGCTGTACGCGCTCGTTTTGTAAATATTCCTCAAATCAATAATCTCCAAAATCCTAATGTGATTTTCATTGCTTGCTTTTCGGACGGTTGATGTATCACGACAGAAATTAATGCCGTGAAACTATGTTTTTCTTAATCGTGAAAAATTTGCGGTCGCGAAAAAAACAGTTACCGAATTTTTCACATTTTTGCATTTTCGAAATGCAGTATGGATACATTGCTGGTCAGAAGAGAGTTTGGGTATGAAAGTGTTCGAATATTCTAGATTGCATGTCAGATATAGAGATACGAATTGTAACGTGAATACTATAATTGATTTTGAGTTTTTAAATACGCCTGCTTGTTTCACGTGTAATAAAAAAAATATCAAGCAAATACACTTCGTCGTTCGCAAATGTCACGTGGTGCATGTCGATTCAGCGGCAAGTATGAAAAAAGCGTACTCGCAATCCACCGACTGCGCATGTGCTCTGGTTCAAACGTACACATCTGACTTCCTTGATGCGGAACAAGCCGGCTCGAAATCTCACAAAATTCTAGGTTATGTTGTTTCTTCAAGAGCAAAACAATATCTCAATGAGACTCGACAATGAACAAAATTCTATCACTGCCGATACGACACGTGCGCGAAAAATTCGTGAGCGGTGAATTACGTCCGTCCGAATTGTGTTCGGCGACTTTAAAGCTATGCGAGTCGTTGAAGCCTCTCAACGCGTACATAAACGTAACGAGAAGTTTGGCGGAACAGCAGTTCCACGATGCCGATAAAAGATATCGGGAAGGAAGTTCCATCAGCGAACTTGATGGGATTCCTATTGCCGTCAAAGACAATTTTTGCGTCGAAGGCCAACCGACCACGTGCGCTTCCCTCATGTTGGCCAATTTCACTCCTGGATACGACGCGACCGTTTATACTCGACTGCGGAACAATGGAGCAGTTTTGATGGGAAAAACGAATCTTGATCAATTCGCCATGGGTTCTGGCACTGTCGACTCTTATTTTGGCCCAACCAAAAATATATGGGGCTCCGACCTATACAAAGAATACTATACCAAAGACACAGAAATAGAGAATATTCGTAGCGGCGGAGAAGAAGGCTGGTCCATCGCAGGTACACACAGCAACAAAGTCTTGATATTTCTGATCTGAAACTTTGTCTTTTGGTCTGATCGGTATTGTATTCTTTTGGATGAACAGTAACGATGTTACAACAAATACAGTACAAAGTGCAGATTACTTTGTTATTCTATTTTTCATGTGAGCCTCTAGAAATGGTTAATTATCCAATCCTTATTAAGCCAATCCACATTACAGGGTTGAAGCTTACGTTCCTGAAATGCAGAGAGTTGTTTTTTTGTTTCTCTTCTTCATTATTTAAAATCATATGCTACCAAATGGTTCTATTATATAATATAAATAATTCAACTGAGAATTCTTAAAAACGTTTGCTTGCTTTTCACAGCATAAAAATTCTAAAAAAGGCTTTGGGTTGAAGGAAAATCATTTTTGTTGGGTCAGAACTGTATTGACTTCAAAATGGACTGAGGTTTGAGCTATATGAGATTAGATTTATGAGTTTCTTCATGTCTTAACATTTTTTAAGGTTGGATGAGTTGTTATGTATAAGGATGTATGTATCCTGGTTTCTTTTAAATGTACATCTTTATATTTTTTGAAAAATGAAATGTAATCTCAAACATTCTCATAATACCTAGTCACATGATTTTTGGACATGTTAGAGCATTTAGACGATACTTTTATTGGAGCAAGAAGGTCAAATTTGCACGTTTTCCTCTAAATATAATAATTTACGTTAGCAGCTGGATCTGCAGAACGAAAATTTATGAATGTGGAAAATAAAAATGTCCACCTATTTCAACAATTCGATATCGACTCCTATTCTCTGACCAATTGGCTTAGTCATCGAGCACAGTAACTCCGAAGCTCTGATAGCAGTGATTTTGTTTCAAGGTGGCAGCAGCGGTGGTTCCGCAATCGCAGTGGCTACCGGATCGTGTTTCGCAGCTCTAGGATCAGACACAGGCGGTTCGACGAGAAACCCAGCGTCTTATTGCGGCTTGGTAGGACTAAAGCCGAGTTACGGTCTGGTATCGAGGCACGGACTCATTCCATTGGTGAATTCGATGGACGTACCGGGAATTCTTGCCAGGACAGTGGACGATTGTCTGGTCGTGTTGAATGCGATAGCCGGTCCGGATAAATGGGACTCGACGACTCTCACCCAAAAGTACAAGTCTTTGGAGCTTTCGGACTCTTGGAATATTCGGGGCCTACGTGTAGGTATACCAGAGGAGTATCATCCAGTAGAATTGAGCGACGAGGTGTCCTCAGTTTGGAGTCGCGTCGCTGGTCTCTTGGAGGAATCAGGGGCGATCGTTGTTCCCTGCTCGATGCCTCACACTCGATGGTCCATCGTTTGTTACTCCGTACTGAATCAGTGCGAAGTCGCCAGTAACATGGCACGCTACGATGGCCTCGAGTTTGGTTACAGCGCCGATGAGGATTCCTCGACCGAGGAACTTTTCGCTAAAACTCGTTCCGTCGGTTTCAACGAAGTCGTCCGTAGTCGCATCTTGACCGGAAACTACTTCTTACTCGCTGAAAACTACGATGATTACTTCGTCAAAGCGATGAAAATGAGGCGTCTCATAGCTCAAGATTTCGACAACGTATGGAACTCCGATATTGATGTTCTGCTGACGCCAACGACTCTCACGGACGCTCCTTCGTACGAGGATTACGCGAAATCCGACAATCAGACGCAATGCTCGATCCAAGACTTTTGCACGCAGTCGGCTAATATGGCTGGTGTACCAGCTATCAACGTACCCATCCAGATTTCCCGAAAAGGTTTGCCGCTGTCGTTGCAACTCATGGCGCCGTACCTTCACGAGGAAAGACTGTTACACACCGCTAGATGGATCGAACGAGCTGTACAGTTTCCACTGTTGAAATTAAAAAACTCGAAGCTCTTGGAATAGATGATCGAAACAACGTATACTTGTAATGATTGTTATAAATAAAATTATTTATATTTATTTATGGCAGCGAATATTTTCGAGGGCCCGTCATATTTATTGTACGAGAGCGACTATGTTGGAAGAATATTGTGGACGAGAAACTGACCTTGAACTTTTCATTGCAGAATTTATTCGCTGAATTAAAAAAATTACGTTATTCTTATGAATCTAAAAATGTCTTTTTTACAAAGAAAATAAAAATTGAAAAATGTACATGAAAAATTGGACACAAACCGTTATTATACTTCATATAATATTAAACACTTTTTCTTTTCGTTTTTTAGGTAGAAAATATTTATAAATGAAAAGAAAAGATTGAATACTTGCGGACTTTTGTTGGAAACTTGATTTGAAGAATTAATTAAAATGTTATCATAATATGTTCATTAATGTTAAAATGTGATTATTTTGAAAATTTTAAAAAATCTCAAGGGATCGCTGTATTATTTTGGCACCATCTACCGAGAGACATTTTTCAAATACATGTTTCCAAATACTCTAAAAGAAAAGTAATATATAGTTCTAGTGGAAAATCAATATTTCCTGAAAATCGATGATTTCTTGCTTAGATCATCATCATTATTATATATTGCCTGAGTTTAATGACACAAGACGATCGCGCAGGAGGGGGATCAACATTATCGTTGTCATCAGCTTGTTAAAATCGATCTGTTCGTAAACTAGCAAAATGGGTGTTATTCAAAGTTAAAACCGTCCGAGCTTCCTCGCGACCGGAAATGATGGCTTAAGGCATTTTCCTAAAATATGTCTGGGTTCGAGTACGAGATGAAATTGACGAATTCCTTGACATCGAACGTACGTGAAATGACGGTTTCCCGATTCTCTCGGCGAGCGCCCTCTTTATCAAGGAGTTTGCAATTCGCGCCCCGTCTTTCGTTATCATTCCTAATTCCGTAACCGTCAGAACGGCTAGTGCAATCGTACATTGAAGTGTCGACAAGTCAATGGAGAAATACGAATTCGCAGTGAATCCTTAAGGGGTTGTTGATCCGAAAATATGATAAATAGGCACGAGTGAAACACGCGACATCGAGAGGGATCAGCTCATTTCCAAAAACAGGGTTGGGCACGGGGGTGGATGGGCGCATGCGTCGACCCGGGCCGGGGGCTGTATTTCGCGGCGCGCAGTACACACAGGCGCACACGTCTTACATATGTGCCTCAAAAGCGTCACGCATTCTGTTCAACAGTCGTCGGGACGATCTCGCGCCGCGACGTTCTTCCTAATTTTTGTGCTTAGCTCGCTCGTCAGCTGGAACAATTGTACGGCAATTCCGTAATTTTTTTAACGGTCGATCAATTTCGGGAAAGTAGAAACGGTAACTCGTTCACCGGCACTCCTTCGTAAGCGGAAAAAAATTGTATTCATTTTTTTCCGTTTCGTTATTTTTTTCGCACTGACGAAAAGTGTCACGTCGTGTCACGAGGAGGGTAGAAAGGACTGGAGGGACGAATATCGATATCACATCGTGACGGAAAAGACGCGAGTAACGCGGTGTGAATAGCGCGCTGAGTGAACCAAATAAAGAATCCGCACGTTCCGCCACCGTGTGTTCGTTTACAAAGTCGGCCATTTTGTTTTTTTATTGTCATTGTTTGCCACTGTTCACACTCGACGAAATATTGCGCGAAGCAGTGCGGTTTTTCTCGTCGTTTTTTTTTTGTTTTCGTTTGCGTTTTTAATATTTCATCGTACCGGAGTTTCGTGCGAACGGAAAAGCGTCCTCGTTCGTCCTTCGTCGCCCTGTGCCTCCGTCAGCTGGAAAAGTTTAATACGCGGATTTCATCCCCCGCTCGCGCGCTCGACTACGAGGAAACTCAAAAGGTGTGTTTGTGTTTATTCCCGTAATATTTTATCCCTCGTACACGTATACTTTGCTTATTATGAAATATCAACGACGATAAGCGTGCCCAGAGCTTTACAGATGTTCCGAGGTTCAACACTAACGCCTCGGAAATATTTACCTCCACTCTACGATTATTTCTCATTCGTACGAGACCCCGATTGTGTCGAATATAAGTTTACGCGTGCCCGGTGCGGTGGCTCTACCCAACGAATTTCCTAACCTAAAAATCTTCGACATTTTGCGTCTTTCGAACGCGTCGATTTAACTGTCGAAAAACAAAGTTGAATTTTCCAAGAATATTACAGAATAGCGTGTTTTCGCAAACGATAAAATCGTACTGAAGTACGATTTGAAATATTCAATTATATATATATATATATATATATACGCATAAGAAAAAATATATTTTTAAATCGATCAGTCATCGCTATATTCGAATATAGATAATCTTAATAATCGCCATTTTTTGTTTTCGCTCAGTAACCACCCAAATTCGAAATTTTCGAAAAAAAATCGAAAAAAAATGAAAACTCGTTTTTTCTTAATGCACATGCAGAAAATGAGTCGATAAACTCGTGATAAATAAAAGGAACGGAATTAAAAGTGAAAAGAAAAAAAAAATGAAAAAGGGAGATTTGTGAGGAGTAAGAGAGGCGCGAAGAATTCCACAGGTGCGTTTTCAGCGTCGATTTGCGTTTCAGGCTTTCGTCGTTGGGGCATAAACCATAAAATGAACAATTGCCTGAAAACTCGTTCGTCCCTTCGCTATCCCCACCCCCCCGAGCTCTTTCGCTCACTATCGCTTCCTCTTCCATTTTTTTTCTCCTCTTTTCATCCACGGATATTCCGTTCGTGTGCAATTCGCGTTTGTGCATGTGCGAGCAAATGGAACCGGAAATAATCGCGAACTGGAGTGACAACAGTCGCGATAATGGTTAAAAGGAAAGACAACGATGGGATTGGGGAGAGGGAAGAAGCGATAACATCGTAACCGGTTCGACGTATATATGCATGGCTATTGGGAAAAAGGACGAACAATTAAAGCAACGACGATTCATCGTATCGTCGCGAAAGATTAAATAAAATTTAAAAAAAAGGCCACGATAAAAGTACGCCGGAGATTTGTGGATGTTGTTCCATTGGCCATTTACAAATTAATAACTTCTTTTTCTTCCTTTTCCATCACGCAAAAATGATCAATTTTGGAAAATGATTTTTTTAAGTAAAAAATTACGATTTTTTAATAACAAAAGCAATAAAAATAAAATATTTAAAAAACGAAGCAACAAAGACTATTCCGAGTGTCCGTCAGTTCAATGGAATAGACAGCTCTCAAAATGACACAGGATTCCTTTTTCCAATAAATAATTCGATATCTGTGACTATGATTCGAGTGGCGTAACAAGTAATGATTTCTATTATTGTTATTACTATTAAATATTCTACTACAACCAAAGTTACATCACTAGTATCCAATAATGGTTTCCTTTACGGTTTTTATTATTATTATTATTATTAATTAAATATTAAATATTCTGTGCGGTTTACGATAATGACGATGACAATTGGCGATGATGATAACAACGACGATAATGATAACCGTAGGACTGATAATATTCTAGTATTTAGTCTATTATTTAATATTATAAAAGTAAAAAAAATACTAAAAGTCAAATAACAATAATAATCATTATTTTTGTTGTTATTTCACTTTTGGTAATTTTTTTTTATATTATTATGGAATATAAAAAAATCGTATAAAAATGGTGTTGAAGTTTGCACCGTTAGAACGCAATGGCGTGTTTTAAAAATTTTTTACTTGAAAAAATTATGTTTTTATTAAATATTATAATTATATAATATATTTTATATATATAATATATTATAAAATTGAATTATTTTATATATTTAATAAAGTTTGCATTATTCATTTAATTTGCATTATTAACGAAATTTGCAAGCATAAAAAAAAACGTTTTCCCACACGTTTTTTTTATTCTTGCAAATTTCGTTAATAATGAAAATTAAATGAATTCCTTGTAACGAAACTTCGATTGCACCAGTGTGAGTAAACATACACGGAGGCGCGGAACGTTACGAGTAGGCATTGTACCAACGGCCACACGGGCACCTTGAAAGCGTCTCCGGTGGCTCGAAATCGATTTTTCTCACTCGCGTACTCGCACATTGCGGAACAAGCGGTGGTAACGGCAACCGATAGTTCGCGGCGCGGGTTCATCATAACGCGTTTTTACGTACGAGCGAGTGAGGGTGAATTCAATGGGGTTGAACTTCCCATCGTTTGAGTACATCGAATTTTTCATTCTTTTATTCTCTATTTTGTTATCATACGAAATAACAATAATACATTCCAGATATATTACATCGAAGATCGCTGAATGAGAATTCTCTCATCTCTTTTCACTTTTTCTTCCTCTTTGCTCATATTGAGTGCTCATTATTATTATTTTTGTATAAAATAATAATTCATTATTACTTTTATATTTTAAAAAATCGTTAATACTTTTTGAATTTTTTTTACTTACTAAAATCGTTAATACTTTTGAAAATTTGAGAAGAGAGGGAAAAAAAAATCTGAATCATACGAATCATTTTAAAAAATCATTGAAAATCACAAAAAAGACAATCCTAAATAATTCAAATAATTCCAAAAATAATTCTCAATTATTAAAACCATTTTAAAGAAGGATTAAAAAAATCATTCAGTAATTGAAATCATTCAAAGTAATTCAAAAAATTACTTAAGTCATTAAAAAAAACCATTACAATTTTTTTAATGATTCAAACAAAAGTTTTAATCATTTAAAAAATTTTAAATAATTTTTTTTAATGACTTAAATAATTTTTTTAATTACTTTGAATGATTTCAATTACTGAATGATTTTTAAAATAATTTTTTTTAATGGTTTTAATAATTGAGAATTATTTTTAAAATTATTTGAGTTTCAAAAATCATTGTTGTGGTGCAAATTTTCGTTGCACCCAAACTGCGAATTTGAAATTCAAGTCATGAGTCCATGCGTACACGAGAGTGATACGTCGACGAGCATCGCACGATCTTAGCAATGTGGTCATCAATTGGGTTACAAAAGGCCCATTTAGGGACAACACTCGACTTGGAATTCTTGATATGTAATTTTCGATGATTACTCGTAGCTCTGAGCCTGCGAGAATCTTTACGTGTATACATCATCGCAGCATCAGGATCGAGCAAGCTGAAATAGAGATTTTCCTTTGTGCGGATTTATATATGCTGCACTCTGTAGTATACTTGGAGGTAAAACACGATTTTTTTGGCCCTCGTATAAAAAGTGTAGATAAAGCAGGGATTAAGCAGGGAATCGTTACACCGATAAAAATGGTAAAAAAAATTAAGGGGAAGATGAATTTTGAACGAGGGAGGGAGTATCGTGGAAGAACAATGGAAGAATAGACGACGAAGTATCGGGAGTGAGAGGGGGGTGGAGGCGATGACGGCAAAGAAAGGTGAAGGTGAAAAAGCAATATGGCCGCCTCGACCACGTACATATACGATGGGGGGTGTTCCTTGATGGCTAAAGTAACCTAAAAACGTTGGGGTGGGGTAAGAAACTTCGATTAACCAGACGGCTCAAAATTCCGAATTTTAATAGTTCGAAACTAAAAATTTCGTCAAGGTTTACAGAATATGTTTGGGTTTGTTTGGGTTCGTTAGTTTGATTTTAAACCCTTGATTTTAAACAAACCCAAACAAAGGCAAACATTTACGAAATTCGTAGTTTCGGTAAATTCAAATTCGGAATTTTGAGCCTTTTGGTCAATCGAAGTTCGGGTTTTTTACCCCACCCCAAAACGTTTATGTACGGACACGTGTGTGTTCCCGAGTATCTCTATACATGATGGTTCCACGTTATGAGATAAGACGGAAGCCGAGGGGTCGAGAAAAGATGCATCATGTTGCAGCTTCCCAAATCGACCTTAAATCTCCCCACAAAGAGGAGCTTCGACGTAAAATCCCCTCGCAGTCCTAACAATAGCGATTTTTGATCAGGGATCAAAAATTTTTTTTCGTTTTATTTATTTCATTTTTTTTTGTTTTTTTGTTTTTTTCTTCGCTGGCAAAGTTGACCGGAGTGGCGGGAAGAAAAAGAGAGAGAAACAGTTCGGTTGCTTTGCGCGATATTAGAAATTCCGTTCTCGTCGATTCGGATCGATACTGGGTGCGATGCAGCGCAAAGAATACTCCTCGGTTTTTACGCTCGTCCCTGGCAACCGACGGAACGTATATATGTTTTTTTTTTATTCATACTTTTCTATATTCCTCTGGGTACTTCATTTTACACTCGTCCTATTTTTCTTTTTTTTTTTTCGTTATCTATATATATATATATATATATATATATATATATATATATATATATATTTCGTTATCTATATGTATATTTTTGGTTCGTATCAAAAATATTTTACGTACGAGATTAAGGGGTTGAGCCAGTTTGATGAAAATCAAGGTTCCATGAGGAAATCACTTTCGAAGGGGAGGATTGTTGAACACTATTATTTTAACAATTGATTGATCGTTATTGAAATAAACGTATTATTCCTTGCTTTTTTTTATTGAATTATTAAAAATTGGTCAATTTTTAACGATGTTAGTTTTTAAATTTTAATAAATTAAATAAATAATTTAAATAATATAAAAAATCATATTTTCAATTTACGAAAAAAATAAAAAATATTCATTTATATTTTTCGATCTGTGTTTATCTTTCACTTTCGAAATC
Source organism: Ophioninae sp. B BG-2022a (assembly GCA_030522765.1). Lineage (NCBI taxonomy): Eukaryota > Metazoa > Arthropoda > Insecta > Hymenoptera > Ichneumonidae > Ophioninae sp. B BG-2022a. The sequence continues at coordinate 68,455 of JAPYZJ010000109.1, forward strand.
ACTTTCGAAAGGGAGGATTGTTGAACACTATTATTTCAACAATTGATTGATCGTTATTGAAATAAATGTATTATACCTTGCTTTTTTTTTATTGAATTATTAAAAATTGGTCAATTTTTAACGATGGTAGTTATTAAATTTAAATAATTTAAATAATCAATTTAAATAATATAAAAAATCATATTTTCGATTTAAGAAAAAATAAAAAATATTCATTTCTATTTTTCGATCTTTGTTTATCTTTAGAATTAACTAAACTTTAATCCTCGACTTCTGAACCGTAAATTCGACTTTCCTCTTCAACTTGAGTCGCCTCGAGCGGCGAACGATTTTATTTTATTTTTTTTCGTTTCCGTCTGGTGAAATATCAAATAACTGTCGTTCTATTTTTCTTCTTTTTTTGATTTTTTTTTTAATCGCGCGCAAGTTTCCGCGGTCTCGGGATCCGCACAATGCCGGGTGATCGAATGCTCAAAGCTCAAAGCTCGTGTTCCCCCGCACTGTCCGATTCGGGGATAATGAGAGAGTCTCGTCAGCGTGCGAGGTTTATCGGTTTTGTAGACTGCGCGGCCCCTACCGCCTGCACACCCGGACGCACGCACACGTACACGCGCAAATTCACCGATCCGTGACCGTCAAAACCTTCCATGGATTATTTTCGTTCCGTGGTAAATCACGACGATCTATACGAGGGGAACTTTTTCGTAATAAATTGACGCATTTGGATCGACATTTTTTTTCAAGAACGTGAAATTGATTATCATCATCATCATTATTATTATTATTATTATTATTATTATTATTATTCAAATTTGCATGTTAATTTTATTTTAAGTTGATTTTATTTTAGGAATTTATTTTTAGGAATTTAATTTAATTTTAAAGGAAAGATTGTTCATCTGTATTAATTTTTTAATTTTTTTAATTTATGTTAATTATTTTCCGTCTGAGATAGTTTTATTTCAGAATAATTGACGCATTTGAATCGAGAATTTTTTTTGTTTGACAAGGAAGAACTTGATTATTCTTATTTATTTTATTATTGCAAAACAGTTTTATATAAGAAAAATTAGTGTAGAAAGCTCCGCATGTTTGTTATCGAAAGGAAAGTTGATTGATTGATTATCTCCAATCTACGTTTTTTTTGTCTATTAATTACAAATATTAATTTCTAAAAATTATTATCATTCCATTCAACGCAAATTCCATTCAACGCAATTTTTCACGCAAATAACATTTCCCCGAATCGCAACGGATTTCCTTTTTTTTCTTCGGCTTCTCTTTATATCTAACCGAAATGAATTTTTTCGTATTTCTATTACGTATCGTCAAAGAAAAATGGTAAACAAAGTTCGTATAATTTTCGTAGTTTAAACCCGATAAAAAAATATCTCAGAAATTCAAGAAATAAAAAAAAAACATTCTTTTCATCATAACAATACGAACTTTAGTCATGAAACTTTCTTGTCAACGAATCAGACGAAAAGAGATTCGTCTGATTCGATAATCGCGAGATAAAAAAATGGCCATGATTTTTATTCGAAAAAAATCGTTCGTTATTCGAAAAAAACGCGTTTAACGCGTAAGCTCGGTACATCAATGTCCTCTATCGCGGGACGTCATTGACCCGTCACACTCACGAGAAATACAGTTTCTCAGTCTGTACGCTCGAGGAAAAAGGGCTCTTTTACATACCAGGGGTACAAACCGGGACTGGTGTAGGTACACTGGACGACGGGCGTGTGACGTACGGATCGATATCGTCTACAATTCCTCGTGTGTGTGTTAAAGTACAAGAGTTCGCCCGCTCAGTGACACACTCACTTATCGAACCGTTCACCTTCTTTTCCTCGTGGAAAACCGACCGCGTTGCCACCAACCTTAATGACACTTCATTCTCGTTTCATTTTATAAATCGATACGTGAATTTTCGGTTGGTTAGGAGTGAAGAACGGTTATGAACGAAGGGGCTGGGTAGGGAGGGGGGGGGGGCGGGGGGGAGAGAAAAAATACATTTCTGACAAATGGTACGAGTTTTTTGAGATTGGAGAAAAAATAGGGGCACCGACCAAAACGATCAATAATAATCACTCCCTTTCTCCAATGCCGGAAGTTCCAATCAGTTTTAAAAATGGAAAATAAATTAGGATTTATTTGAAAAAATAATTGGGGTTTCTGACGAAAAAATTCTAACGAATATTTTTTTTTGGCTGAAAGCATTCCCAAAGATTGAACTAATGACGATCGAATAGAACAAAAAATTGGGCTTTTTTTAAACGTAATGCATTGGCTTTGTTTTTTTTTTTGGGCTTTTTTTTATAATTAATAGTAGATCTTTTTTTCATTTTTATTATTCGGGGTTGGAAAAATTCGTGGAGAATTTTTACATAATTTTCGTAGCTCAAACCCGATTGAAGATTTCTTAGGAATGAAAAAAATATCATTTTCGTTGAAAGTAGAATAATTTGTTTTCTAGAGATTTTTTGAAAACAGTGTATTATGCCTTGGAGATTTTATTGACACTAGGGAAATTCTTTCTAGGGATATTTTTACCGCTAGATATATTTAACCCGTTTAGTAGTTTTTTTTTACGGCGTTGAAAGACTTTTTTTGGGATTTCTATGAATCTTCATCTTCGGAAATGAACGTTTTTCCACTTTCGAAAATGACTTGAAGTACCGTATTAGTTCTCCAAGGACCATAACCTTCCGATACGAATCTTGGCTGCTCCATTCGAGTTTACTCTTGCCACGGAGCAAAGCCAAATTCACCAAAAGATCCAAGATCCAGGAGTTTCAACGTCAGGGTTGAACTTTCATTTCTATCTCTCTCTTTTCTTTCTCCGCTTATCAAATTCGCCTTCAGTGGTGAATCCGTCCGCGACAAGATAGCAGTTGAATGACGTCACGAATCCCCAGACGCCGCAAGATGAAATTCAACGGCGAGAGATTGGATGGGAAAGAGCAAGAACGAAAAGACAAAAAACAGGCAGGAATGAAAATTTCACGAAGGAATAATCGAGTCGCGTGAGCACTGCGGTTGGATGATACAACATCCGTTTGTGTTGCTCTCTCTCTCTTTCTCTCTGTCTCTTACACTGTAATTTTTTAACGTTTGGTTTTTGTACCAATTTTTGATCGTTTTGTATTATTTTTCATGACTTTTTATTATTTTGTATTATTTTTAATGCTTTTCTACTATTTTTTTATCTTTTGTATTTTTATACTTTTATTTTGATTTTTTTTTGTTATGCCTGAAAGTCCTTACTGAGGCATAATATCCTGAATCATCATCATTTCTCTATTTCTCTCTCTCTCTCTCTCTCTCTCTTTCTCGCTCTCTCTCGTTATTATAATTATTATTATTTTCCTTGTTTATATTACTTTAAGTTATGTTTAAGTTTTTGTTATTTTTTTTGTTACCTCTTTTTTTGCCCGAAAGTTCGCGACTAGAGCATAATAAATTATATCATCATCATCATCTCTCTCGAACCTTCTCAAAGTTTGATTTTTGTATCAATTTCGTATCATTTTGTATAATCTTGTATTATTTTTCCCTATTTTGTATTGTTTTGTATGCTTTTGTGCGATTTTTTAAAATATCTTTTGTATTTTTATATTTTTATTTTGGTTTTTTCTGTTTTGTTCGAAAGTTCTTACTGGGACATAATAAACTCTATCATCATCACCATAATCATCATCATCATTATCTCTCTATGTCTCTCTCTCTCTCTTGTCTCTCTATATCTCTCTCTCTTTCTTGTTTTCCTTATTATATAGCATTAGCTTTATTATTATCATTCTCTGTTTTTATTTTCTCATTCTGTTATCTTTAAGTTGCTATCATTATATCATTCTGTACTTATTATCATGTTAAGTCCCGAAAGTTGCGACTGGGTCATAATAAACCATATCATCATCATCATCATCATCATCATCATCATCTCTCTCCGAATGATGATCGTTTTACGGTTCGTTCATGTATACAGTCTCATTCTCTAATAACGAGTGACGTAAGCCGTTTGGTTGAAAATCGTGTAGGGGCACCAGCCGCTTTAATTTTCTGGTGGTGGAGGACAGTCTGATGGCAGTTTGTGAAATATGTGGGCCAGGGTATTACCATCGTACACTGTATACTTGGAAGTGAGCGTTTTTAGCATCAGTTCTCGGATCGCCATGCACCGGATAGTTTCTAGTCTTCACCTTCGTCTTTGCTCCTCCGTCTGGTGGCTGTATATTGTTTATTTGAGTGTTCGTCTTTCCTCGTCTATCTGGACCCGGCGTTTACTGCGTTCGTCGTACGACAACGTTCTCAATCTCGGTTGGTACTCGGTCCATCAACTTTTACAGTGGGTTGCCAAATTATTAAGAACAGTCATTTTTTTAATCAATTTATGTCTTCTAGCACACTTGACTGCACTTTGAAGTGGGGTATGTGTTATTGGAATGTATTTCTACGATCACAATATCCCTATAACTCAAATTTCAAGTAGATTTGAAAAGCTAAAGGATTTGTTTGATTTTGTTGTACAAAATACCAATATTTTCTGACTGTCCTTAATAATTTGGCAACCCAATGTAGATTTGTGAAACAAGCGTCATCGCGTGTATGTTATCCCAACCCAGGAAATTGTAAGTCCCCTGCGACCCCGAATTTGATTCCAAAATACATTGAGTTGACAAATTAAAAGGGACAGTCATGAAATATTGGCATTTTGTACAACAATAACAAACCCTTCAGCATTTCAAATCCACTTGGAATTTGAGTTATAGGTATGTTGTGAAGGTAGGAATACGTTCCAATAACACATAGCCCACTTTAAAGTGCAGTCAAGTGTGCTCGAAGACAGAAATTGATTAAAAAATATAACTGTCCCTAATAATTTGGCAACCCACTGTAAGTAGATTTGCCGTAGATGGAACGACCCTCGCCCACCTGGATAATTTTTATTACAAGTACAGCGTTGTTTTTACTTCGTCTTGAGTAGGTACGGAATTCGAATCTGATTTATTCGAAAAAAAATGGAGGCGTCAAAGCCATAACTACCTATATGGAAAAATAATTGAAATTGCCTCGAAAAAATTGGTCCGCGTTGATTGAAATTAATTAAGAGAACTCTCGGTCTTCTTCTGAATTGTTAATTACGAATCTTTTATTGCATCATTTTTTCGTCAGGCTTCTTTTATGACTACGTACGAATGTTGCTTTTTGCGTATTTTTTTATATGTATATTTAACGAGCGATGGTTAGTAAAAGAAGGTAAAAGGAGTAATTAAATTGCAAGGCGGGTCAGCCCCGTGAAATTTCACTCGGAGCAATCTTACGGAAAAATACGAGTCGCGTAGTACGTAAAACGAAATAGCAAGCGAAAGAGCCACGGAGAACTCCCTAAAAGTTATGATGTTTCACGAACTGGCGTACCTTCGGACATGTTGTTTCGTTTTCTCTTCATCATTTTTCCTCTCTTTTTTTTTTTTTTTTCTTTGACGTTGCGCTTTCTTCCTCGTGGCAATCAAAGTTTACTGCTAGGTCGGACGCTTCGAATGCACGAGTTACGGCTCTTCGTGGCCGTCCCTCTTTTTTTTTTCACAAAAGGCACTCGCTAATTGCCCTGATAGAAGAGATCTTTCCCTCGAATCTTGGACGGATTTACGAGATAAAATCTCGCGTTATATCGTGGATTAAAAATGACGCTTTTTGCTTCTTTGAGAAAAAAAAAAGTAATTCGAGGGTGACAATGGACGATTTTGACTGCCGATTTACACGTTACTTGCTTACTTTTATGAGATTTTTGTTGTAACTTGATTCTCTTCTGTGGTGATGGACAACGAAAAATTGGTATTCCATTCACTTAACTATTACATTTAACTTACAATTTTGTCAACGTGCATCCAAGTTGGGAAAATTCATCGTTCAATTAAAAAAAAAAACAAAGAATTATTACAAAATAAAATTATTCAAAATAAAATGATTAAAAATGTTCCTTCAATTTAAAAAATTGGAAGTAAAATTTCCAACTTTTCGTCTAATAAAATCAATCGAAGTATTAAAACATGTTTTTTTTTCATAATAAAATTATATTTTGTATACTAATAATGCTATCTTTAATTTTTAAGAGAAACTACTTTGAACATATTTTGAATTTTTTGCAATATCGTGATATTTTTCAAAGATATTCCTATATTTTAAGTATTTTCAAAAAATAGATTTTTATATTTAAATTATTGTTTCAATATACTGAACAAACAATGCACTTAATGTCGATATTTATAAATATATATTTTAAATATTTTGATAACAATATTTTTGTACATTCGGGGTTGTAACGAAATTAAAAAAAAAATTTGTTGCTAATTTTTTTTTGAGGGATCGAAAGGGATTTTATCGTATTTTTTTGTTTGTTTTTTGTTTCGTGTTTCTTGGATTCGTATGACGGATAGACGCTTGGTGCGCTGCGAATATACCGCAAGTAGGTCGCCACTTCCTTTTGCGCTTAAGCGCACTTCCGCATGCCACGTTTATGTAGTTTTGTCGCGAAGACCGTTTACGAGGAGTTTGCTCGGACGTGGATATTCCAGCGATTCTCGTTTTCGCGCTCTTCTTTACCACCGTCTCCATCTCCGTCTCGATTCTCCATCCCCCTCTCTTTCTCCGTTTCTTGCTCGACTCATGTTTCGTGCAAAACTCAATTTTCTCCTGATCCTCGGTAACCGTTTTACGGTGAAACAAATTTCATTGAATCTCGTTTTCTTCCCGAGAGAAAAATACTTATGATGGAAAAAAAAAGACATCCGGCCGAAGGTATTTTCCCGGCGGAAGAACTCCGTATTGTACAATATTTCCTGCATATTTCATCGCGAGACGCAATTTTTATTGACGCGAAATTCATTTTATTACCTCTCCGGGAAATTGTTCATATTGGACGAGAGAAATATGCGATGAGACTATGCAAATAATGTACTGGGGTAAATACGAAATAATAAGAATTTTCAGAGCAAACGGTATATACGTATCCACCTGTACGCTTTTTTCTTAGCTCCTTTACCGTCCTTTGTCGATAAAAGTGAGCTTCCCAATATTCGCGTATCTTTCATGTATCGCGTTCCATCAAAATATTAAGTGATTCATATAAATAATATGAATATATAATTAATATACCACTTTAATATAAATATATTAATATATATCAAAATAAAAATCGTAATATAATATAATAAAAAAATATATAATCATAGTATCTAATATAATAAAGTAATTAAAAAAATCGGTAATTGAAAACATGAATTTTGAAACGAATTATTTAAGATCATTGAAAAAATCGTATTTCTATTTCGTACATCGAAAAAGTCGTTTGCTTGCTAATCTTGCTAACAGAAACCAAAAAAATACGAGTGTTTCTTAAAATACTCAATATTATCTAAAACTTAACCTACCTTTTTTTAAATCGTTTTTTAATAATCATAACGATAATAAAAATCGATTCTTTTTCATTATCTAGAACAAAGAGATGTCGTTATTATTAATAATTAATGGAAAAAATGATATTCAAAAAATCACCTTTCAATGTATCAAATTTCAATGTCTCTTTCTTCGTTTCTTTTTCATTCTCCAGAGTAAAGTGACGTCATTATTATTAAAAAGTAATGAAAAAAATATCCAGAAAATCACCTTTCAATGTTCCAAATTTAAAAATTTCGATGTTCAGAAACCTGGTAATATTGAAAGATCTACTATCTTCAACAATTGCTATAAAACTTCTCCTATCACGTTTATCGTTGTAATGTTAACCTTTAATCAACAATACCTGCACTGTTTTCTATTTGAGTTGCCTTTTCGTGCCAGCTGCTTTTTCGAACCTCAAAATAACCCATTGAAGCTTCAGTAACCATAACGGTAAGCCACCAGTGGCAGGAAAGAGTACGATTAGCAAATTCGTAAAAACCTGTGACGGTATACGTTCCAACTTAGTAAATGAAGTACAAAATAGATATATTAAGTTCCACTTTAAACGAGCTAGACTTATAACACGATATCTCGGGGTTGTTTTTTTTTTGCATCTTTCGTGCTGGGTATACGGTCAGCATAAACTTACTCGATTTCCCAGACGAAAGATGATACAGCTCGTATTATCTATTGTATTTAAAGACCATTCTGGAGTATCGGAATACACCTCGTGTAGTATGTTTTCTACCCAATACAAAAACCTTTCCTGCATTCTCATACATATATATATATACAATAATGATACATATACAAATTTAAATACCGAAAAGGTTTTTCACTTGGCACAAGATTTCCTCAAGTTCCGAACCTTCTTTAAGTTCAAATGACCTTCAGCTAACCTTCAAAGTCATCTGACCAATATCCCGATTAGTTAATAATATTTAGTCGTAAAATTCTTCACATTTTTGAATGGCGATGTGAAAAATAGGATTCTAATGGATTCCCATTTGAAAAAATCAAGTTTCCTCTTGAAACGACCTTGAAGATGAGGTTCAAGGTCAAATTGAGTATGACCATTGGGTTCCTCGTTGGTAACTACTCGAGACCTGACCTTGAATGGTTTTTTTTCTTCCTTTTAACGAATTTTCTGAACTTTGCAGGAGATTTCATATTTTTTCTCCATCCTTTATGTATGTGTGTACCCGGTACCGTGTTTGGGTTTAGTAACAAGGTTACCGTTAATGGACCACGCATGCAACCAGGCAGACTTCAGGAATGAAAGAGCACGCGTGTTTACAGGCACTGTACACGCGCAATCAAGTTAGACGAATTAATGAATCACGAGAAGAGATAACTTGTTTGAACGGGATGGGACTTTTTTTCGTTTATTCGATAAAGCTCTTCCAATTACTTTCATTCTTTTTCGTCTTTTTAATGATTAGGAACGTTGAATGAAACCCCGAATGAGATAAAAATAATATGGGCTGTGGGAGGGGTCCAGAGGGATGGGGAAGAAAAGCTTGGGACTTTCTCGGCTTTTCATCAATTTTCCTAATGGAATCACCAGGAATATCATACGACAGTTGGTGGCCTTGTTTCCACGACATTTTCACCAATATGAGGAAAGTACATTCGGAACGAGGTTTCGATCGTACAGTCACAATGGAAATGAATCCTTGAAGCTTTTGCTGCGGGGACAGGGATTATCATTTTGTGGGTTTTTCGAAATTTAATAAATGAAAATCTATCGCGCTCTGAAGCTGCCAGGTATTTTTTTTTACTGACAAGTAAAGCGAAACGAAGCAACGTTCATCGTTACAATAATGGAATACCAAAAAAAAAACCCAAACAATTTTTCCTGGATTATTGAAAACACGTTTTACCTAAAAATCAGATTTTGAAAAATAAATGAGTTTCACTTTTCTCCTACATTTCATGCCAATCAAATTTCCATTCTGATACCACCAAAAAAACCCAAACTATTTTTCCTAGATTATTAAAAACACGTGTTACGTAAAAATCAGATTTTGCAAAATAAATGATTTTTACTTTTCTCCTACATTTCATGCCAATCAAATTTCCATTCTAATTCCACTAAAAAAACCCAAACCATTTATCCCAGATTACTGAAAACACGTGTTATCTAAAAATAAGATTTTGAAAAAAATGAGTTTTACTTTTCTCCTACATTTCATGCCAATCAAATTTCCATTCTGATACCACCAATAAAAACCAAACCATTTTTCCTAGATTATTAAAAACACGTGTAACCTAAAAATCAGATTTTGAAAAAAAAAAAGAGTTTGTTTGGGTTTCCTGCTACATGCCAATCAAATGTCCATTCTGATCGCTAGCTTTTTGGAATCTGGGTATAGTCGTCAGTTGAAAGGTCCTCGGTACGAGGTTTGGGGAGTTTCGCCACAAAAAAAAAAAGGTTTCGAGAATTCGTCAGGATCTTATCATTGGACAGAAAAGATAGAGGTGAATCAGCAACAGAGGAAGAGAGTAAACTCGTAGAGAAAAGCGCGAAATCCACTTATGGGGCGTAATCACGTTGGTCGATTTCTCATCGGGTCGTCATTGAGGATATTAGTAAAGTTGGGAATCGGAGGTGTCATTGCGGACAGTAGGGTATGATATTCACGGAGAAGGTTGGTCGGTAAGGTAATTGGCCCAACGTAGGGCAATCAAGGGCCATTGATTCTCTCCGCGAATTTACTGTCCTTTCAGCTGACTGAACCCACGATCAGGATCCTTGCAGTGAACGCATGGTGAACGTTGAGTACACGATCGCAGCCATCCTACTAATTCCATTCGGTCTGCGGGCCTTCGTCCCTCCGGTGAACCGCGAGAGCTTTTATCGTTCCTCTCGGTGGGCCGAATGGAGCCCTTCATCTCTGTGTCGCGTGTTTGCTTTTCTCTTTCCATTTTGGTTCGTCCTTCGACGAAGGGCAAAAATATTTTTACAAAGTTCGTTCGACCGGGAGGAGCCCTTCGTCCTTCTCGTCCTTTTTCTCCGTTTCACCGACAGGATGAAAGACCAAACCCTAGTGGTACTCCTGATGAAACAAAAAAGAATCAAAAACGTAGCATCCCGGTAGAATCAACTTTGGCCCTTCGTACCCTTTTTCTCTTTCGTCTGTCCACGTTTCTCTCTCATCCAATTAACCATTCTCCTGCCGACGATATAATCCGTCCATCAGACACTGAGAAACGTTCGGTAAGCTACGTATTCGGTGTTACTTCGAGCGAAAAACCTTTTACAGTCTAGACTTTGGGTTCCCTGATTAAGCGAAATTCTTTGGATATACATGAATTATAGATCTCCGTGTGATCGTTTGTGTGCACCCGAAAATCTGATGGACCTGAAGTTCGCATCGTTGCGACCCAACGAAATTTATTTTCTCATTTTTTTTATTTCCTTAAATCATTATTTGGCGACATATTTTTTTTTCTATTTGAATTCTATGTTATGACAATAAAGATTTGTATAATTATTGAGGTATTTTAATTACGATTATATTGAAAAAGAAATAGAGAAATTGATAAATAATGATTTTCGTTGCGTCGCAACGTTGCGTACTTCAACCTCATCAAATCTGTAACTCCCCGTTCAAAATACTTCGATCCACCTCCAGTATGGACTAGGGTCACGGTAAACTCGCTTAAAGCGTAACAATCAATCCTCTCTGCGTATCACGCTTCACGGAGCACGATTGATTTATTCAAATCTGAGTACTGGTCAGCCATAGGGGTTTTAGTTACACTGTTTTTAAAATTTGATGCCACTGACAGGTAAGAGATTATAAAAGTCAATATTTTCTTGTTTCCTCGTCGTTTGGTCATACGAGAAATACTGCATTGGGTGGTTTGAGCTTTGACCTGTTTTTAGTCATTGAATCCTTTGTCAGGACATCTTTCAGCAATTTTTAGCAATTTTTAGCAATTTTGTCCTTGGGAATGTGGGTTTTCGTCAGTTTTCGTAATAACATTATTTATGGGGAGGGGAGTTTTTTTGATTAATTTTCATTAACTTGCTAATAAAATTTTAGTTATTTTTACTAATATTTTTAGTCATTTTTACTTTTTTTTTACTTCGAAAGGGCTCGTAATCATTTCTAGTAATTTCATCTTTTGTAGGGGATTTTTTTTAGTAACCTTTAGTAATTGTCTCTTTGGGAAGGTAAGAAACTGAAAGAGGGGGAGGATTGCAAAATCAGGTTTACTAATTATATTTTTTGTGGTTAGAATTATTTTTTTCAACAATTTTTAGTAATTGAATCCTCAGTGAGGGAAGATAATTTGTTTTTATTAATTTTTAATTAATAAATCGTTTTTAGGGGAGGTTATTTCATTTCTAGTCATTTTTAGTTAGCGAATCCTTTTTAGGGGAGTTTATGTCTTTTTTTTAGTAATTTTTAGTTAGTAAATCCTTTTTGGAGAAGATTATTCGTTTTTTAGTAATTTTGAATACCCAATTGTATTTTTTTGAGTTGGAAGAACGATTTTGAGCAATCGTATTTTTATAATTACTAAAAGGGGTTTAAATAATGTTTACGAGTTGTAGACTAGAGCTACACGTACGAAGGACTTTACACGAGCTTTGGGTACATAAGCCAATGAAAAGAAGGCGCGAAGGGGTGGATTTATTTTATTGCCGGTCGGGATTTCTCGGTCAATGCCGAGAATGTCACAGTGCTGGGCCGGAAGTGTCTCGTTGTTGTCAATTGAGCACGGCCGTGTGTGCGACTCCGTTTCAACGGGACCGTCATTTCCGTCGTTCTATGGGAGATCAGATTTTCGATCTTCTTAATTGTTGTCTCGCACGTACACCGAGTCGTAAAAGCGTTGACGAAATCCACGGAACGGACCTTTGGGTCTTTTGTAGATTGAACATCCACCCGGAACGAAATGTTTGTTTTTTTTTGGCTCGGGAAAGAAATAAAAGTGCGCGTTCGTTTTTTTTCAACTCTATTCGCAGTCACGTTTATTGTAAATTAAAGTTGAGGTAATTTCCTTGATTAATTAATTTATTATTGTTCATTTTATGAATTCACGATTTTTCAACGTGCTGAATTAAAAGGGGGAATCTTTCAATATTATAACGTTTTATAGTTTTTAATATATAGAATATTTTGAAATCGAAATATCTACTAATAAAATTCGAAAAATTAAGCGAATCAGTGAAATCCAGCGATGTGAATTTTAACGACGAGTAATTCGATCAATTAAGAAAGTGGAGTATTTATATTTTAGACTAGACAGGGTGTCCCATGTCATTCGTGAAATGAGGGGTTGGGGGTGAAATTCTGAGTCGGTTGATATAAACATGTATGCTTCCTAGATCAACCCCTGAATTATTATTAATGTTACGATTGATTAATTTAACTTAAATATTAATGTTATTTTAAAAAATTTTAATTTAACTTCTAAAAAATTTAATTTAATTTCTAAAAAATTGAATTTAATTTCTAAAAAATTTAATTCAATTTCTAAAAAATTTATTCTAATTTTTTAAATAATAAATTTATTTTTAATATTAATTTTTATTTATATCGAGCCTATTATGAGCGAATTTGATTCTTTTTCAGCATTTTACGACTTGTCCTGACTTCCGGTAAAAATCCTCCGTTCTTCATTCTTAAAAAAACATATGCAAAACAGTAAAAAAAAAAAGTGTTTGAAGTAAAATAAAACGTGTTCGCTTTGAACGACGAAAAGTTCAACGGCGTTTATACGACGGGTGTTTGCTGGAAGCGCGACGAACTTTTCTCTCCGTGAGAATTCGGTCTTCATCAAACGTGCGACGGTGCTCCATAAAAGCCGTGCCGTATTATCGTCACTTCCGTTTTTCTTCTCGCCGCCTCCGTCGTCGTTCATTCCCGGATGACACCGATGACGTTATCTCTTTGCCTTTTCCCTGCGCTTTAAAAATAAAAAAAAAAAAGAAGAACGAAAAAAAAAAAACGGCTTCGACGACACTTCTAGCCGAGAATATCACGAAGTTCTGGAACTCTTTGGACGATCGCGACTCACCCGTTTCCGTAACTTCGCGATACTGCGTTTTTTGTAACTCCATGAGGGTTGGGCTTCGACCTCTTAGTCACTCGGACGCCGATATATTTGAATGGAACTCCGGAAGTTTCGCCTCACGAAGTACCGTCGACAAAATCGAAAAATTGCCGAGAGAGAGAGAGCGAAAATGGAGGGGGGAGGGGGAATGAAAATTTCTATTCGAGAACGCGGTACAACTGCGGTCTCACCCCACTCTGCCAGCCACCCTTCGACGGCCGCGTTTTAATCTAAAAATGTGATGGAACAAGCCGAGCGAAAAAAAGCCAAAAAAACGCGTAGCATAGGGTAGGCCGAGGCGAATCGGATCACAGGGCGAATCGGATCAAAATAAGAAATCGGTTGATAATTCAAATTTTGCATTGATATATAACGCACTTAA
>JAPYZJ010000110.1:0-72193 GCA_030522765.1 Ophioninae sp. B BG-2022a
AATCCAACGCCATTATTTAAGTCAGGCAAAAACCTTTTCCAAACCCACCAAATGAATCTCGATCGCATAGAAGAAGCCTACTCTACGACCTTTTGAAATTTCATGATTTTTGAGATTCTGGAAAAGTGGCCGGGAAAGTGGAAAAATATTTTTTTCCGTTTTTAAACTCTTAAAAGGGTCTATTTAATCGGAAATTTTCCGCTGATTACGAATGTGCCCGAGTTTTTGCCGAAAGTGCAAAATTAGACTTGGAAAATGCGGAAAAACCTATCTAGAATATTTTTCCTACATTTTTCCCTAGAAATAGAGAGTTCAAGGCGAATGAAATTGTGGATTTATCTTCAAGGTATAAAAAAACATCTACATGGACATGCGATATGACACTAAATGTCTAAATATAATAATTATTTCGAGGCTAAGTCCGCTGAACGGGCGCGCCTGATTGGCTGCCTTTAAAAATTAATAATAATTCAGGGGTTGATCCGGGAACCGTACATGCTTATATCAATCGACGCAGAATTTCACGCCCATATTCTCATTTTGCAATAAACATTATTTTTAGAGAATAACAATATGTTTATTTGGGAAAATAAAATAAAAAATGTTGATATTCGATTTTAGCGGAAACGTCGCAAGGCCCAACCTCACCAGACACCGTCCAATGCGGGGGTTGCCGTGCCTCCTACCCTCTCGGTGAGATCGTACGTTTCATCGAGCACAAAGTCAACCACTGTCGCAACAGCCTTCATGGCTGCCACAGTCCACCACCGGCCGCGGCCCACGAGGATTCCGATCCCGAGGACGCACTCGCCCTCAAGACCTCCGACACGGAAAAGCTCAATTCGGTGCCGAGTATCTCGGCGCCGATAAACAAACGCTCGAGCAGAGTCGAGAGCCCACCAACGCCCCAAGCCAATACCGCTGATGCTGGAAGCCCGATTGAGCTCAGAGCGAGCGCCAGCTCGACACCCAAGAGACGGACCGAGCTAAACGAGGAATTCGACAAGGAGGAATTGCCAAAAAAATTGAAAACCGAGTCCGTCGACGCTGACACGAATACCATCAGTTCCGGTAAGTCCCGATCGATTTTATCTGCAAATTCCAATCTCACTGAAAATTAAATGGAAAAAAGTTCGAGCTTAATTTTAACAAAGGATTTTTTTATTTGATGAATTTTTTTCTAATTTATTAATAAAAAAAACGTAAATAAATAAATAGTAAATCGATTGATAACTAAAATTTACATTTCCCTTTTCGATGAAGAGAAAAAGAGAGAGAAACGAGAAAAGAGTGTGTCGTGTGTGCTACGTTGACGTTAAAGGATCTTGGTCCAGCGATTTCGAACAATGTAATCGGGTATGCGGTGTACAGATTCGATTTTTCGAATTTAAACCTCGCCCACTATCTTTCTCTCTCTGTCTCTCTTTCTTTAAAACTCAGTCGTTATTTCGGAGGGTCACGGTGCACGCATACAAATAAGAGAGAACGGGGTTTTGTTGGGTGAGTTAACCGAGGTGGTGACACCGGTCGTTCGTGGACACGATCGCACCCCCTCGCCCTTTGTCAAAGGCACATTGTTACATGTTGAATAAGGGGTTGACGTGGGCGCGTTGTGTCATTGCATGGAACCCATATGCGCAAACACATCGAAAAATGTGACTTCGAAGACGGCCCTCCGAATGGTCCCCATATTCTACGTTACGTTGACCCCAGTGTCCGCAAACTCCACTCATTGATTTTGACTACCTTCGATTTTAACCAATACGAATGACCTTCCAGCGACTGCCCTTTTAAAAAATCAACCATTTGAAAATAGGAAGTTCGATGTCCGTCCCCGAAACAGCCAGAAGTCCTGATAGTCAACGTATCATGGATCAAAGTAGGGGTTCAAAGTAACCATCTCTCACATATATATCTGAACCTTCACAATGCGTAACCTCGATAGATATTTTGGTCTCTCTTTCTCTCTCCCATCCCTCCCTCTCTTTCTCGTAATCCGCAAAGCGTAAATTTTCGATTATTATCGTTTCATCCCCCGAGCTTCATTGTCAGCGAATCACGATTCGTGGTTGACGAGATCGAAAAACTTGCCGCGATACAATAAGAATCTATTAATTAAAATTAAAATTGGTATTAAAAACAATTTAATTTATTTCAAATAATTTAATTTATTTTAACGGGCCATCCAGTAGCGCTTCAAAGCGGGCAGCGTTTCATGGACAGAGAAAGCAGAAAGTTGGCGAAGGATGAGACCCCGGGAGGAAGGAGTCCCGGGATTTCGGTAGTCCGATCTCCTTTTAAAAAATTCATACCTCTCGGCGAACACACCGAACCTACCTCGATGACCTTTGGTTCTCGTAACCCTTAGAGATCAACCCCCGAGGATAACCCTTCGCCCACTCTCAGGGGGGGGGGGGGGTCAATCGGGGTTCTTTGGGTCTAGTTTTCATCCCGATCCACTTGGGTGTTTCCTGTCTTTGTGAAGCGTGGACGAAGCGTGCGCGAAACCCGATCATCCCTTAACTTACCCCCTTCGTATGATAGTGATTTTTTTTTTCGACGTGAATCTCCCTCTCTTGGAGGCTCTCGGTAGGACTCGGTCCAAAAGCCCAATTAGGAACGTCCCATTGTCTGGCCACGTGGTGGGCACGAGACCCCACGAGAGATCCGTTCCCCTCCCTCCCTTCGCAACTTTTTTTTTCTTTTTATTTTTCGTTTTTATACTTCTCATTCCCATCTTTGCCGCTTGCAACCCTCGCGATTCGTGCCAATTTTTTCGTCTACTCGCTCTAGCCTGTGACGTACAGGAGAAGCCCTTTTTTTGTCCTTCCGATGTCTAGGATATGTACGTGACCAGGTAGAATTGATCGCGTGCTCGTCACACGACTATACTTCGCGGATACACTATCGCTCAAAAGTTTGGATGCACGGTCGATATCAGATACAATAGAAATACATTGACAATAGAAATATCAATAATAATATCATGTAGTAACGATAATTTAATATAAAAATAATTCAATAAATAAAATAATAATTTATAAAATAATAATTATGATACATAGTATATAGGTACTTCGTACTTTAATATATATATTAAAGGACGAAGTGTCAATAAAAAGGGTAATGTCCTCGTGCGTCAGGAGAGAAAATAACACGAGAATATAGCCGTCGAGCAAAAAGAAAGTGGACGCAAGGCGTAGAAAGGTTACGTTTCTGGGTGACGCGAAACAGCTCAGGCTGTATATATTCAGTGGGACGCTTGGGTGGCAAACTGGTAATCCGTCGAAATTGACACACGGAAAGTTCGTAGCTGTCCCCTATCTTCCCCACCCTCTCCTTCTGTTTCGTCTCACTTACCCTTCGGGGGGTTGGTGCGAAATGCAGATTTGATCTATCTGTCACGTTTGTCTGAGAATATTAATTCAGCCGGAAGTGTGACGTTTCTTGGGTTGCAGCAAAGCTCCCCGTTCACTTATTCCCTGCCCTCGACGGTTTTTCTTTCCGCGATGCCCACGCTCTCTCGGCAGTTGTTGCCCGTTCTCGTTCTCGTCTTCATCCCTATTTCCATTCCACCCTCGACCCTTGTGTACATACAGTGCCTGCGGCGATGCAAAAATTGCTCGAGAATTCTCCGGAATCTCTCCCGCTCGTTCCGTTATCCTTTTTCTTCCCACCTGACTTTTCAGGGTATCGCGTCTGCTACCGTATAGATAAGCCAGGTGGAAAGTATATTCCTGTCGCATCGATGTTTCGTCGTCTGTCACCACGTGGGACCCTTTTCGTTCGTCGCTTCTTTTTTCGACGTTCATTTTCGTGATTAGACCTTTATAGTGGAGGACCTCAATATTAAGGTACTTGAAAGGACGCTGTGAGAGTCATCGGCAGGATTTTGATATCGGAGGACCTTAAGGACCCTGCGAAGGTCTTTAAAAAGAAGTTTATATTGGAGGACTTTGTTAATGCGAAGGTCCTTGAAGGGATGTTTATTTTCAAAGTCCTCAATGTGACAGTCCTTGAAAGCACGTTCTTCTTAAATTTTTGTAACTATCAATGTTTAAAAATTCCAAGTTGACTTTGAAGATCTCAACTTTCCTTTCATGCTAACTCGGAGTACAACTTCCTCGAAATCGTATTTCCCTCAAACGTGACATTTCCATTGAATAAAAGAAAATTCAATGAAGTTTCACTTATTTTCCTGTAGACTTTGCAAGCACGCGCTTGTCACTTCTGTTCCCTTTCTCGTGCAGTTCCTTACTTTTCACACCTCATAAACTCTTTTTTCACTTTTTATACCTCTTCGGATGTCTTTTTTAACAAAGCGGTATTTTTTTTTGTTCCGTCATTCTTATACTTCGCTTTTACTTTTTCTTCGCACGATGTCCTGGGCGCTGTTGGCCGATAGGTGCGAAAACAACGCAGGACGCTCCCTCGACGTCTCTTCGCGTTTCGTTTTCTCGGTTGTTGTGGTCTTCTCGTGGTACCGCAGCGAGGAATTCTCTCTCGATTTTACTTTTTCTGTGGCTATCATGCTCGCCGGAGAGAGCAACACTCTTAAAGATCTGTTGGACCAATCAAATCGCCGCATCTCGGAGGTAACCGCAACAAGCTCATCTCGAGTCTCTTCCCTTTCTCCTTAGCTATATGTTGGTTCTTTGATCCGAGATCTGCACTAGGTGTTGCGACGAACGAAAACGACGGTCCTCAATTTTTTTTTATTTTTCGCGATGACCAAAATAATGGCTTTTCTTTTCTTACTTTTTTTTTTTTAATTTTAAGACGATCGGAAGCGACTCTCCCAATTTTTTGATTTTTTCCTCGACGTTTCGATTAAATTAAAATTTTTTTTTTATTTCGTACAATAAACGAACACGACGCTCCACTTTTTGAGACTTTGAACTTTTTGGGTTTTGAGCGACGAACATGAACGAAACTCAGTTTTTGATTTTTTGGGGGGGATTTAAAAAAGATGCTGGGCGAAACGAGCGAAAGGGGAGTTGTTGCGCAAAGGGCACGTGAAATCGTGCCACCTGGTTGCGATGCAGCCGCTATTCGGAGCCACCAAGGGGTGGGTAAAGGGTGCTTCCTCTCCCTGTCCACTGATGCATCTCTCTGTACATTGTGCCGACTACAACACAAATCCGCCCCGGCAACGAGGGAACAAAGTGCATACGTAGCATACGTTGGCCAATCGATATTTTAATATTGTCACATGCGGCCCCTTTGGAGATTAAAGCGCTCGGGATTCTCTCGTCAGCAGAGAAGCTAGACTCATCGTTCTACATACGCGCAACTTTTACCTTGCGCTTATCTGCGAGTCTGAAAAACTTTCCCGGGATGTTCTTTTTTTTTTTCTTTATTCGTGGTGCTTTTTCAATATTTTTGCCATTTTATGAAATATTCTTTTCCAATTTATTTGATTCAATGCGCTTTCAAATTTTGCAAAATTTTTTCAATTTTATTTTTAATGTTTTTATTGAAAATAAAATTGAAAAAAATCGAAAATCGAATATTCTCGATTTTTGTTCACCTCCTTTTTTCTTCTCCCAAGTTTGTTCTTCACCGAGATCAGTCCCGAGAGAAAAGAGTCGTCCGTGGACGAGTTAAAGGGCAAAAGTCTTGTGGATGATGGACCCGAAAGAAAAGTGCCATCGTGGGGTGGTATGAACTTTGAAAGGGCTTGAAAGGGTGAACGAAGGGCCGCGGAGGAAAAAGATTTTGGAAAAGCGGGGTTGACCATCTCGGTGCAAGACCTCACCGTTAAACAATGCCGTTCCAAGCAATTTGCCTGTAAACGGTTCAGTTTAATGCCGCGGGGGGAAAAAGAGTCTGCACGCGCGTTTCGAGAGGACAGCGAAGAGAGGGCGATTTGTTCGGGCAATTTATAGGGAAAATTGGGATCGGTCAGACGAAACCGCTTGTCGAAGACCCATCCCCCTCTCCGGTCCTCATCTTTTCCGTGCTTATTGTCCATCGAACAAAAGGCGCTTCCGGTTTTTTTCGGATAGAGAAAAATGAAAAAAATGGAAATATCGGAGCAAGAAAAAATGACGGGGCACAAACGAAACGAGGGGACGGTTTTTGGCGAGTCATCACGACCATGGGACCCGCATCGAATTTTGTCATTTTTTTCCTCGGTGACTATTGGACTTGGGCTGTAGAATTTTTGCACATTAGTAGTACATAGTATTGTCAACCACGAGTTTTTTTTTCGTTGAGAAATATTGATAAACAACGAAGATATTGTTATTTGAGTAAAACCAATCCGTTACTGGGTAACTAGTTCGCTCAATTTCCGGCATTTTTCCGAAATTTAGATTTTGAATCGACTGTGAGGCTCTACGCTATGAAACTCTGCCAAAATCGCATTTGTTTACCGTCAAATATTAAGAAATGACAAATGTATCCTAAAGGAAGCCAATAACCCTTCGACGCATAACGAAAAAAAATCTCAAAAAATTCAACAATGCCTCAATCCAATCTTCACCAATTCCCTTTCTCGCGAAGTACAACGCGCGAGATCGCAGATACCACAATTTATGAGTATAGGGCGAGCTACCAAAAAAGCACTCTCCGATAGGACGCTCCTCATTGTCCACGCATCGCCAAGGGACGTGACTTTTTAAGAAAAGAAAAATAGCCGAACCAAAAAGAAAAATAATCCAAACGGATGGTTCTGCCCTGTGGGCCCTTCCTCCCGCGAAGGTTTGCATATGAAAGAGCGAAAGTTTGTGGCCCTCTTTTCGCGGTGAATCGATACACCTTTATTACGAGCAGGCAGTTGCTTATCTTCCGGCACAAGGCTCGAAGGGCCGGGTGGAGGCAGAAGGGCGGAAGGGCGGAAGGTAAAGGGCTAGGGGGTCAAGATACTGTCCGTTCTCGAAGACTCACTTTTTCGACGATATTCTTTCTCGTCCGAAGAAAAACCGCGAAGGGAAAGGGAAACACTGAGGGTCCGATGGAAAAGGGACGAGACCTAGCGGTCGGGAAGTCGAAAATATCGTCGACTTCCGCGAGACCGATGAGGAGTCCTCGGCAGGCGAGAAAAACTCAACGGAAGGAAACTCCTCGGAAGGGCTTTTTTTTCATCGTGCCCTCCAGCGCGAAACAATATGCCAGAATACGTAAGCAGATCTTCCCACTCGCGATCATTCATAGCTCCAAACTTTCGAAACAATAATTAAGTACGTACGGAAAGAGAGAGAGAGAGAGAAAGGGAGGAAAGGTTGAATCAAGGGTGTACAAAGGGCCCATGTATATCGTGTCCCGCTTAACGTCTTCGGTGATTCGTTTCGAGGACACAAGAAGATTACTTCCTCGAGATCTCTTTTTTTCAAAAAAGGGCGAAAGAAAGAACCAGTGAATCCCGTAAATCGAGCCTCGAGTCTGTGTAGCGGACCGTTCCAATTAGACGAAACGCTTTATTTTCTTCTTCCTTTGTACCTTTCCTGCTCCTCCTTCTCCCCGGCCACCCCGTTTCCCCTTTTAAGTTTAAGAAAGTTTCACCCTGAAATAAATTCTTGTCAAACTGTCTTTATCCTTTTACCTCGATTATAGACGTTTTTGAATTTGTTTAATTTGTTATCTTATCACTTTACCGACACTCCTTCGAGTTAAAGATGATCCAAACAAACCCCAGCAGCCCTCGGTCATTGAGCCTCGTTTTTAACATCGCCAATTCGAAATTGTAGAAAAGAATAGGGTTAAAATATTTGAATAGTAATTAGAAATAAATTAATAAATAATTAAATAAAAAATAGTCGTGGTAAAATGGTGGTCATCGTGGTGGATGGCGTGGTCATCAGTAATGTTTAAAGCGGTTTTAGTAATTTTTTCATGTCCATTCGACGAACTAGTCTATTTGAAACTGGCGGGGTAGTATCTATCGAGCGTGTCTACCATGGAATTACCCGAATGTGTCTGCAGACGGTCAATTATAAATTCTACTATGAGCAACCAACCAAATTAAATTTTGCATGGAATCTAATAATATTTCATGCAAATTGTTGATCAAATTCATTCCAACGGATTAAGTTGATTCAAAACATTTCGACATATTCGGCATAATTGAATACATTTCTAGAAATTACGTTTATTCAGAAAAATTCAATTAGTGCGAGCCTAATTAAATGTATACCAGTAACTTGAATTACGTTTAATTAAAAAGAAAACACGACACACTTTCTTCGAGAAAAATAATTTCATTCGAAGAACTCAAATTTACTGATCGTAAAACCGAAGCAACGTTGAGGATTCGGCTCGAGGACTTGGCGAATGAAAAACGCATTGTTTGAAGGGTGGACAATTTTAGGACGAAAAACACCCACGCAAGTGTACGTGACACACGATCTGCACGTCTTGCGGTTCTCTCTCCCTCTCTCTCTCTCTCTCTCTCTTGGCAAATATTCAAACGGAAGATCATAAATAGTCCTCGGGACAGGCGTGTCCGCGCGTATCTTCACGACCCCCCCCCCAAACCACAGAATTACGATCGCTCTTGGAATATGTTACTTTTCTTATGGGCGAAAGGGATATTTGGTCCTGTGGCACGGCCATCGCCGTCTTCCTCCGAGCACATTTTTCGGTGGATTTTTCAACGAGCTTTTTTTCACTCTGAGGGGTCGCCGTAAACACATGGCACGCTCCTTTCTTGCTTTTGTATTAATAAAAAAAAAGTGAGAGAGATGGTGAGAAATGTAGCCCGGACACCCCGCGGACTTTGGGAGCGCGATGATGATGCGGTGGATGTTTCTCGTGTGTGGCTCGACGAGGGGTCGTTTTCCCCGTTCTCGGGGTGTGAAAAATGGCCGAAAATCTGATATTACGGGATTAAAAACATTGAAATTCAAAACCCGTCCGAGGCCCGGCGTTTTATCCGGAACCCCCTTCACCCCCTTTCTTTTTTTTTATTGTGGAAAGTCGTTAAGGGTCAGTTTCAAGCTACCACCGAGCCGAGGGTGTCCACCCTCTAGCGTCTACGATCCGTTTGGATATTATTTTTTAACCTCGCTCCCCCGCCAGCCCCGAAAATTCATCCCCCGGCTCACCCTCGTCCACGTCGAACATCACCAATGAGAACTCCCGGCAACGCCAGGAGCATACTTTTCTAGCCCGACGTACGTGCAGGAACCGCAATTTGACACAGACCTCGTCTTTTTTCCCCTACCCCCACAGTTCCGTGCCACTTTCGACGACCCCCTCACCTCACCGAACCATATATCTATGTAGAAGTTTGAATTCTGAATTCAATTGGCGAACAGCGGCGATCTCGATTCGTAAATTAAGGGGACCATAGAAATTGATGCCGCTACGGGCAAGCTTGATCGGCGAATGGAGGGGTGGGGGGATGATTTCACTGTGATCGCGAAACGTTGATGCGCCCGTCGAAAAAAAATTGTCAGGATCGCCTTCAGACTTGACAAACGTGGATAAGGGTTTTACGATTTGTCGGACGGAGCGGGAGGGGAGGGGGCGGGATCAATTTTTCACTCGACGGGTTCGCAAGATGTCACAATCCTGCTGTGAACAACCCCATGACACACGAATGTGTATTTTATTGAGGATTAACTTTCCCCCTCGACTCTGACCGCGCCGAACCCGAAATTTTCGTTGAAATA
Organism: Ophioninae sp. B BG-2022a; assembly: GCA_030522765.1. NCBI lineage: Eukaryota > Metazoa > Arthropoda > Insecta > Hymenoptera > Ichneumonidae > Ophioninae sp. B BG-2022a. The sequence continues at coordinate 9,618 of JAPYZJ010000110.1, forward strand.
CTTTTCAACCCCTTGAGGAATAATTTTTTTAATGCCGAAATACGTAATTCTGATTTTATAGCCAATAGGACGAGTAACGATTGTAACTCCCCCACATGAGAAAAGTCAATTTTTTATGACTAGTTTTAAACCTGCGATCTCCAATCAGCCAGTCGTGATCGTTGCAACCACCCATTGATGCGCCTCTTCCATTGATATGTTGCAGAACCAAGATGTCTCCAATGTTCGCAATGTTCGCGGCGTTTGCCGTCGGCATGGGAGATGTTACAGCACGCGCAGAGCGTTCACGGCGCGAGACTGTACTCCTCGCTATCGGGATCGATAAATTCATCATCAAACACCCCAGCCCCGAGTCCACCAACGCCAACGCCGATCCAAGCGCAACCGCAGCAGCAACAGCCACCGCAGCATCACCTGAGTCCGCCGAATCATCTGAACCTGAGCGCAAAGTCCAGCGGAAGTTCGTCAGCGGCCAATACATCCGGCGGTGGAACGAACTCGAGCGGGGGTAGTACCGGAAGTCGTCAACAGTTACAGTCATCAGCAGCGGCGGCAGCAGCGGCGGCGTCCCTGGTCGCGGATCCACTTCACAGTTTCATCAGGCTTCCGCAGCATTTGGAAAGAAGTTTCCCGCCAATATTCAGGCCGGACTTTCTCGCTCTGAATCCGCTGGCCGGCTATCGGGGTCTTCAGGATCTTCAAACGGCCACGAGGAATCTCCAGAACTTGGGTGATCCTCTTCGCGGTATGGACGGTCTCAATCTTGGCGACTCGCTGGTCAGAAGTAGCCTGGACACGTTGAACAACGCGAGAAACCTGGCGAACCTGACGGAACTCTCCCACGCGAGGGTACTGCCCGGACAAGGACATCAGCCACAATTAGAAGCGAACCTGGATTTTTATTCGGCGCGCCTAAGGAGCCTCGCTAACCCGTCCTTAGGCGCGGCTCCACCCAATCCAACCGGTAATCAAGGTAGTCTAGTGGCTGGTCAAGTTTCGCAGCAGCAGCAGCAACCCCCGCAACAGCAGCAATCGAATCAGCATCCAGTCTCGTCGCCCAGTCCTGTCTCGACGAATCCGACGAATCTTCATCTGGCGGTTCACCAGAAGGAGAACTCGCCGCCATCCTACACCCAGAGTCCGACGGGTCATCACAACAACAACAATTCGACGGACAGTGAAAAAGCTAGTCCAACGACGATGACGACTACCACCCCCGTCATCACTGACTCCGCCGAGACCGTTTACACCTGCGAGATATGCGACAAGAAGTTCAGGTTCCAATCGAATCTCATTGTTCATCGGCGAAGCCATCAGGACAAGGAGCAACGAAGGGCGTACAAGGAGGAGGGCGGACAGGAGTCCGGCGGATCGACGAGATGCGAGATATGCGAGCTCGAGGTGACCAGTTACGCCGAGCTGAGGAAACACATGAGGAAGGAGCATCAGGAGGCCCTCCTGACCGCAGCGGCGAGTCCCCAGGGCAGCGTAGAAACGGTACCGGACGACGGATCAAGCTGCGACGAGAACATGGACTTGGACGAGGCGGAGGAGAACGACAAGCGCGGTGGAAACGGGGTCGGCGATGACGACGATGATCCCGAGGAGAATACACCGGAGGATTTGAGCACGACGCAGGGCCAGAGTAGCGAGGAGAGCGGTGGCCGAGTCGATCAAAAGCCCAGTTTGGTCGGGGACCTGATGGAGAAGTTTGGTCTAAGCAATATCGCCCAATACTCGGAGGCCTACAGGCAAGCCCTTCAAGAGAATCATCGCGGCAGCTTTCTCAAAACGGACTCGCCCACGAATCTCACCAACAGCCTGAACAACAACAAGGAAAAGGACAGCGCGATGTCTCCGACCAACTTCAATTCCTCGGCGACCGCCAATATATTCTCGGGTCAGGGTTTCCCCAGGGCTGCTGGCCCGGACTTTGGTGGTCTCTGGTTGCCCAGTCCGCACTACCTGGAGAACAACGAGTTCCGGAAAGTCTCCAAGGCCACGACGTCCAGCCTGACTCTACCGGGCTTGCCCAGTCCGCTTCTTAAAAAGGAACGACACGGACGCAACGATACCTGCGAATTCTGCGGCAAGGTCTTCAAGAACTGCTCGAATTTAACGGTGCACAGGCGATCCCACACCGGCGAGAAGCCCTACAAGTGCGAGCTTTGCGCTTACGCCTGCGCTCAAAGCTCCAAACTCACCAGGCACATGAAGACCCACGGCAGACAGGGCAAGGACACCTACAAGTGTCGCTTCTGCGAAATGCCCTTCTCCGTGCCCAGCACCCTCGAGAAACACATGAGAAAGTGCGTCGTAGTCCAGCAGGGACCCAAAATGGGCATACCTTACCCCGGCAGCCAGGACGAGGACTCCTCGCTCAGCACCAAGGACACTTGATCCTGGAACGGAAGTCTACCGCCCATTCCGCCACTGTGGCCCCATCGGCCACCGTATCCGGTTTACTGAGATCCAACAAAATTCGTCCACCTCGTGAACGAATGGTATCGTTGGGCACTCGGCCCGCGGACAGGACTTCCACGGGCTCCAGCGGAGACGTCCTAACCTCAATGAGGGCCTGCCAAAAATAACGAAATTACGTTTTACCTCGATCCCCCCCCCCTCCGATCGATCGGTAAAGCTACGAACGTTTCGAAATGAAAAACCCAAATAATCAAACGAACGAGCGTCCTTTGAGGACGAGAAGGTTTCACTTTCGGCTGTCACAGCCCAAGAGGGACCCGCGAAACGGTCCCGGACTCGACCCAATTGTCCCCATCGACGAGGCCCCTCTCGAGTGCACTTCCGGGACTTCCGGTGGCGACCGAATTAATCCCCAGAACAAATGAAAAATGTCGAAATTCGAGAAATAATAAACGAACTAAGGCATTCATTTATTGAAATGAACGAATGGTTACCAATTGCGAGTCTCAGCCCAGCTATTAACATTAATATACATATAAATAATTATAAATAATTCAATTAATCGTATACATATGCATATATAAATTTAAAAAGGTTCATATATACATATATATATATATATATAAATAAATATAAATATAAATATAAAATAAAAATACAGATATAAATATATGGATAGATCGATACAAAATAGGGACTTTATTATCGCATCGACGATTATTTATTTAATAATATATATCGCAAAACGAAACCCTGCAAGGCGCATCAATGCCAGTTTCGTCTTTGATCCTTCTTTCTTTTCTTCTTCCCTCGCACGCTCGCAAGCGGCGGAAGGGGGAGCGGACACAAAGATGCAAAAATAATTGTTTTTGATAATTACTTTGTTTTTTTTTGCTTTCCGTGAATACTTTGACGATGGCGTGACGTTTCGAGCTGTAAAAGTGTACATATTAGATATCAAGGTTCGTAACGTAGCGCGAATGCCCGCCATCTTGTCTCAATCGTGACAAGAACAAAAAAACAAAAAAAAACCGTGAAAGCCATCGAGATTGGCACCGAGTTGTCCGAGCTTGGATCAATCGAATGTTGTGTAAATGTATTATACTTACTATTATAACGATTATTATTTTTTATTATTATGATGATGATTATTCAATTGTCATCAATTTGATTATTATTATTATTATTATTATTATTATTATTGTCATTATTAACTATTTGACTTTATTGGCTATTACGATCTTCTATTATTATTACCATTACTATTATTATTATTATTATTATTATTATTATTATTATTATTATTATATCGGCTCGATCGTCGATATTAAGAATGAAAAAAATCCTACGAAAAATTGAATTGTGTTTTTTATTATTTCGCAAGAAGACGCGACGAGTTCACGTCGACTCTCTCTTTCCTATTTCGCTGTATCATAAATATCGTGAGTAATGTTTTTTTTCGTGCTCCAAGTGGGTTAAGAAGATGCCAAAGTTATGTAGGTTTATGCGTACCTTATCGTCGGGGGAGGGGGGAAGAAGGGACAGAGGAGGGTCGTCGGATACTGCGCAAGCGCAAACGCGTGTTAAAAATTTGGAACTTTTTTTATTTTTTTTGTTATTTCTAAAAGTACTACGACATCACCGATAACGAGCAATAATTGTCGACTCGATCGTACTTGCGGCGGAGAGAAGAATAAAATGTAATATTGAATAATCGAAATTAAAAGGACAGCCTCCCCCCACCCCTGCCCCTCATCGGAAATATTATTTATGATTATTGTCTACTGTCTTAAGTAAATTCGTTGGTTATATTTATTGGGTCCCGTGGCCGTCGGGAGAGAGGGACAAAAGTTGGTTACTGAAAACAGCGGAAAAACATCTTTTTTTTCTTTGTGTGTTTGGAAAACTTTCGAAAGCCGATTTTTTTTGGAAAACGATGACGTTCGTTTTTGGAAAAAATCTCGCACGCGTCACGAAATATTGGAAATCTCGTAACGTTTGTCCGATCGGAGACTGAGACGCCCACGAGTGCGAAATATTTGCCAATTTTCTGTTATTATTATTAATATTATTATTATTATTATTATTACTGAGTTTGGAAAAAAATTGTCGTTCCTTCTTTCGACTCGCCCGGGACGATTTAATTATTTTATTCCTCATTCTTTTCTCGTTGTAAACGTTTTCGAAGAGAACTGTTCCTAAAAAAAAAACGTAGGCAATAAGAGGTCGGACGAATGGGAAGTGAGAAATTTCAGAGCGAATGAGTGAGACAGAGAATCGCGAGAGAGAAGACTAATAATATGTCCACGAGTGAGTGCATTCACGATCGAGTGACTGAAAGAACGAATTGTTGAGGCGAATGAAAAAAAACGTAAAAATGAAATTTAACGATGCGGACGAAAAGAAACGTGGAGGGGGGAGTAAGGAAAAAAACACACACTCATATCAAATAGTTTTTCGGTGTTAGTACATGTACGGCTCTAGATACAGAAAATGAAAGAAACGAAGAAAACGAAAAACAAGAAAAAAAAATACGAAAATCTCGTTATCTAGTTGAAAGAGAATGAGAGAGAGAGAGAGAGAGAGAGAGCGAATGATTTTTCGCGTGTGCTTGGACGAAAGATTCGTTATATAGTTAATTGTGACAACGTACACATGCCAGGCCCTGTTTATACAACTAACTAAAAAAATTAATAAAAGTAATTGAAAAAAATAAGAAAATAAAAAAAGGATCTGTACATAATGGCACTGCCCGTAGCGAGACAACACACGTGAATATCCTCCCGAGACATTCGAAATTGACACTATATCAGGAAACCATTCGAACGACTTGATAAAAAAATGCAAAATAAAATTCTTTAAAAAAAGAGAAGATATGTTGCTGCGGAAAATGTTTCGCTCGACGAGAAAAAAACAACTATGAACGTGAAAAACTTTTCAAAAAATCAACCGGTGAGAGTGTCGTCGATCGTACATATACATATATATATACTTTTTTTTGCATCTGTTTTAAATAAAATGCAAAATGGATGGACACGACAGATTATATTATTATTATTAATATTATTATCAGCATCATTATTATTATTATTATTAATATTATTATTATTGATACGTGAAACACGGAAGAATGCGGCAAAATTTAGTGTGTACTCGAAAAATAAACGTTTGAAACGATACACCATGAAATGTAAAATTTGTTCTTTTTTTTCTTGTGTTTTGTTTTATTTCATTTTTCTTCTAATGTGTTTTCGAAATTCACCGGATTTCGAGGATACGACGGGGATCGAACAGAAAAATCCATGTCTCGAGGATTGGGTAAAAAGGAAGAAAAACTCTATTATATTAGCAGCGGAAAAAAATGTCGAGAAAAAATCGTCGGAGCAGCTTATTGGCCATGCCAATCACACGAGAATTATTAGACAATATGTACAAAAGGAACTTATTTTAAATGCACAAAAAAAGAAAATTCACGAAAAGATTTTTTTTCGAAAATCGTAAAAGCAAAATTTACAGGACAAAATGTTTGTTATTGAAATTGTGGTGTTGTGTTTATTATTTATTTTTTGACATTCCAAACAGAAAATGTTTGATTGTACCATCGTTGAAAAAAGACATTTTTTTCAAAGTTCCTTAAAAACAAATTTAAACACATTTGTTTCTTTGCATTTAGAAAAGCATGTTTTAGCATGTTGCCTTTACGGTTACTCGAGAAATTAAAAAAAGCCACGAAAAAAGTGAAAAAGCCAGATAAACTCGCTTTCCTCCTCGTAACGCGATAACAGGAAATTTGCAACGCTGGATCCGCGACGGAACGACGCGCTTCGAATAAATTGTGTCTGTGGACTTTCATTACATTTTTAAACAATCCATTTTGAAGGACAAGATAAAATTGCCGAGTTTTCAAGTCCGTCGACCAACCCAATAGCGCTCGTTCCGACCCTCGGCTCTCAACGTTTTGAACACAGGGTAACAATCATAAAAGAATAAAAAAATAAACGTCAACAACAAAGAACAAAAAGAGGAAAAAACAATTACACAAATGGAGAAAATCATTTAGAAATGTTACAAAGAAGAAAAAGAGAAAATGAAAAAATAAATTAAAGTGTGCGAGAGGGCTGATTAGTCTTAACGGCAAACAAACAAACAAACAAACAAAAATTCGTATTTCGTGTATAAATAAATAATGGAATGAACGAGAATGTAATGCATGCCCGATGTGCGTCTGCGAGTGACTCGTAATTGTGAACGAATAAGAAAACGATAAAGAAAAAAAACAACAGCAAAAAAAAAAGATCGAACCTATATGAAATATCGTAGCGGGGGAAAATCGGACATTAGCGAAAGTTTTTCTGATTCCAGGGTAATTAATCCGAAGCTCGGTTTGTAGGGGGACATTTTCAAGGTCCCAAAATATAACAAAAAAACAAATTTAAACGAACTGGTAAAACACGGACGAAAAATTACATACACACACAAACACGTGCTCGTACACAAACCCAAACAAGCAGTTTTAATCGAGAATCGACATTAAGGCAATACGATTTCAATACGCGGGCCGCCGATACGAGATGAAGACTCGAGAAGTCTCGAAAAAAACAAAAAATAAAACGAATTGAAAAAAAAATACACAATCGAGCTACCCTTCACGGTGAGCCCTTAATTATAATAATAGCAGATACGGTGTATGTCTTGTGCGATTCAAATAAACGAAATTGTTTTTAAAATGAAGTAAAACAAAACAAAAAAGAAAAGGAAACGTGTTCTCATTTATTCAACTGTGGATTTTTATTTATTTTTTAAATCGAAATTCGAACTTCGATCTTATATGTATACAGCTACAAATTTTTTACTGGAAATCCCACGGTGAGTGAAAAAAGGAGTTTTCAGTAGTCGCTTTTTCGAAATAACGTTTTTAATGACGTTTTTCTTCGTTGAGGATTTTGAAATTTTTATTTAAATTAACTTGCGCGTTTTTATGGAAATTAAAAAAAGCGATCTACGAGAAGACTTTTTTTCGCTGTGTACGCATGGAATAAAAGTCGTTTGGCCAAGAACGCCTGTGGGGCTAGCACGATCGAAACCGTCGGAACATCGATACAAGGAGGGTCACCGGTCTCCAGGCGCCACTCGAGAGCTGTGGAAGGGCCAGCACTTTTGGTCACCCCTAAAACAGGGACGCAGCCAGCAGAGTAAAAACCGGGCCCCGACCCGCAAAGCAGCAAGTTTATATCGAGGGAACAATCTCTCTCTAAAAAAAAAAAAGTTTTTATTCTATATCACGTGCCCTCTTTTGGAGCCTATCAAATGCCAAAACAAATATAATGGGCTATGTTTATAAATATTTCTTTCATTGTTTTTAAAAATTTAATTTAATTGTTGTGAACACTTTTGTGAACATTTATATAATTCGATTCTTTTTGACATATTCCTTGATAATTATACTATGATTGATTTACATTTTTTTCTTGAATGTACATTTACTGTACTATATTTATTACAATTATAATTACTAGAGTCCATATAGTTTTTTTATTACAAGATTTCATTTCACAAAACATTGTATTGTGATTTGTCCGGTGAAAGTTGCTAGCTTTTACGAAAGCGATATATCAAAATCAATGTAAATAAAACTAGACAAAACATTTGGCGTCTTTGCATTTGATGAAACGTACTCATCGAATATACGCGCGTTTAATTAAATGATCGTAGTGTTTATTGAGCAGTTTCAAGATGGTTTCTCTTACTTCGCATAATCTCGTTGACGTAAGACAACCTCTCATATACGGCTGTTGATCTCTCCATTCCGTAAATTTCATAATAATCATGATAATTGCGATAATAATAATTTGTGCGATGAGAGGTGGAGAGGGAAATGGGCATGTGGAGAAAAGGGATAGAGAGAGAGAGAGAGAGAGAGAGAGAGAAGAGAACTGGGAATACAATCCAAGAGAGCCAAGAGAATATATAATACAGAAGATCGAGGAGCCGGAATCCGCCGTGCAAATCCAAAGTTAGGACAATGCCGTTAATTTTTGGGCAGCGCCATTGTTTCGACGTACACATTCATCCGTCAAGTGTACCCGGACTTCTGCAGAGGACTGGGGAGTGCACCTCTCCCGTAAAATAGCAAATTAATCGAGGAAGCATCCCCCTCAAACCCCCTAATCATAGTCAGCCCGTCTGCGCTCTCACGATCCCTTGAAAGAGCCAATTAACAAAAAAACAGCCACACCGTATGGGGATTCCTATTGTTCGCAAATTTTTTCTCCTCGAAAGCGCAGAATATCTTCGCGATATGACAAAAAATAAAGAAAATAGGGAAATTCTTTTTGGCGGGAGTCGCAGGGGTGGCCCTCGCCATTGTCACTGACTGCGAACGTTTGAATGCCCGTGTTAACTATGGTGACGTCACCGACAATGGCGGACACTAATCTGCACGTCAGAAACAGAGGGTGGCTGGCTGGCAGTCGGAGCTCAACCCTTTCCACCCCTCGCCGAAAATCCTCGCTCTCTCTCTCGCGAGGGTAAAACAGAGAGAGAAAGAGAGAGAGAGCGAAAACGTCGCGACCCTGATCTGTCGGTTTTCGGGACAAAATACGTCAAACAACCCCAAACCTCGCGTCGCGAGAATTCACCCCGCGCTCTCAGGCGAAACTCGACTTCAACCCCCCCCTCCCTTATACCGACACACCTACCCCTCGTATTCACCCGAGTATCTCGTTGGCTCACCCGATCTCCGTACCCAATATCTCGTGACTTTGCCCACGAATTTGCCTGATAAGCTGTCCGGATGCTTTTTGTCGCGTCGCCAATGAATATCCATGGTTTAAGGCTACATCCGTCACGACATTATTACCGAAGCCGTAACCTTGAAACTTGGTGCTATTCTGTTTCATTTATTTCTTCGTGCAGTTTTCTTCCCAACGGATTCCTGACGAAAAAAAAAAAACAGCACCGAGCTTCAAGGTCACGCTTTTGACGCGAGTCTTCATCAAATTCCCTATGCCCTTGGGCGTGAATGTACATTGGGGGACGAGGGACTGAAGGCTACCGAGACGTCTCCAAGGAAACGGAAACGACGATGAGACAAGTTGAGAATTGAAGGTGGTGGTGAAGGATGCTGAAGACCAAAGGACGAATCCTGAAGACCCAAAAAGGATTGTGAATACTCGAAAGATGTCGTAGTCACTCAGAAATGTTCTCGAAAATTCGTGTAGTCCTAAAAATGTGAAAACTCTCACGAGATAGGTACCTACCGAAAATCCCAAAGTGAACGTAAAACGGCAAAAGTGATCGAAAAAATTCAAAAAATATAACACAAGATCAAAAGCGGATCTTAAACATTTCTGAAGCACAATTTCTATTTGGTGACGAAATCAATTTTTGTTCCTTGCATAAAAAAAATAAAAGTCCATCAAAAATAATGTGAATTATAAATAAATCAATAATAACGAAAATTCAATTTTTCCGTGGAAATTAATTTTTTCGGGACTAACCAATCAATAAATTATGTCATGGATATTAAATTTTCGAAGAATTCCCTCCGCAACTTGGCACCCGCGCAGTTTGTTAAAAAGGTGAGTGAAGTAAATGAAAAGGGAGGAGCAAAGACAGAGACGACGAAAGGAAGAGTGTTTGAGCAAAAAAAGGGTTGACGGAGGGTAGAAAAAAAGCTAAAAGAGCTGCCAGGGGTGAGAAAATATCTCGGGAAAGTTTGCGGAATTGTCGAAGCTGGGGGCAATCCCACTTGCGACTCGGCGTCTCCGTGGTATTAATTCGTGCGCCTGCGGAATGGCAACCCGTCTAGCAGCCCTGTAATACACATTTACCTGTGTCCAGGGGATACAGGTAGCTCCAAAAATTCTCTTTCATCTCTCAGGCGTCTTCCCTTTCGACCCTTTCTGCGACTACGACGAAGGGGTTGTTGCCCGTTACAAAAGAATGGAAAAACCATCCAGCAATTCTCTCCCCGTTCTGGATTATTTTATCACTAGATAAAATTCTCTCCGAAACACTTTCGAATTTTAAATATATTCATGTTTTTTTTTAATGTGAAAAAAAAATTTACGAAAGCCGTTGAGTGAAAAAAAAAGTGGATACAGTGGAGACATTTGGGTGGTTGGTCTTGCTCGAGCGGAAGTCAGGAAGATCGGCAAAGTTTGCTGGATCTTTGGAATTAGTCGGCCGTTAAGCCAGATAAGCAGGCAACACGGCTAAGAGCAATTGTCGTTAAGGATTAATCGGGGATCTCAGGTGTAAGCGGTGTGGATTTTCACGGTACTTGCACGATCGTAAAAGCTTTGTACGATGCTTCGTCGATTATTTCCGTTTCTCTTACATCTTTATTTTTTTCTTACGATGTAAAAGCATCTGTTTAATTAAATCCAACTATTCCATTTTATTATTTGACACCGATTTTTGAAATTAATTGATTAATCAGTTTTTTTTTATTTTCGCACAAAAATGGAAATGAATTAACCTATTAATTTTCAATTAATAGGTGAATCTGTTTTTTTTTTACTTTCTTTGAAATGTCAGTCTCGAAATATCCGGTCATGGTTTTTTTTAATTTTCCTTCTCGTTTGGTGTTTCGTGCAGGATCTTTGATGTGCGTGCGAAGGTGGGTGTTCTCGTGTTTGTAGGCTCGAGATCTTAGGGGGTCCTCGTGAACGAGGCTCGAGTGGAAACCCAAGCGAAGAACACTCGTCTACGTACGTGCTTCTCTATTGGTCAGTCAGAAGGGGTGGATATCGTACGCTCCTGATTGGTCAGGCTGGTCCTTTCACTGCGACGAATAATGCTGACCCTTTGAGAGGGTGGCCGGGTAACTCGATCGGCCCTACAGGACATCCCTAGGGCTGTAGCCCCACACGAAATCGCGGGCGTTACTCACGCGTTCGATGACCATTGACATTCTTCGGGGCTGGATGCGAAAAGTTCTTCCGAATTTTTGTGCCAAGCAACCTGGATGGCCTGAGCCAGTTGCACTTGGATGGGTGACTGAGCCGACTCGTGAAAAAGCTTTATTTCAAATTCCATTGAATTCAAGATTAATGAAATACAAATTCAATTGAATTTAAAGTTGATTTACTTCAAGTTCGATAGAATTTACAATTAATTCAATTCAAGCTCAATTGAAATTCTTATCATAATAATGATTATAAGAAGAGTTGTGAATTAATTTAATAAAACACGAAACAAATGATTGTCGTTAAAAAGACAATTAATGATAATTTAATTAATTATCATTTTAAAAACACCATAATCCACTAAATAATAGTAAATAATAATAAATAATAATAATAATAACAATAATACCTATAATCGCAACACACGCTTGAAGATTACCTACAAAGAATTAAAAAGCAGAATCCATGAGCCCTATAAATACGATTCGCAGGCGAATGAAAAAATTTGATGTGTAGTCGCTCAGTTGGACATTTAAAAGGATCGATATTAAAAGAACCTTTCCCCCCCCCCCCCCCCTCTCCCTCGCACTTCCTTCGGTGACGACGTCAAAGCAGATGCAAAATTCTCTCTACCTTTGGCAGCGTTGAGGAGCAGAACTGGCCCGCGTGAGTGCGTGCGTAGCACGAGAGAGAAAGAGAGAAGCGAAGAGAGAGCGAGAAAGGGAGGAAGAGAGAAAGTTAAGGGGGTTGCGTGAAGAGTCTTCTCTGCTCCTGCCGGCCCCTCGTTCTCCTGGCCAGATAATAACGGCAAAGTTCGGTGTCCGTGAAGTCGAGTGGATAGAGCGAGAGAGAGAGAGAGAGAGAGGGAGAGAGGGAGGGCAAGAGAGGCAAAGAGAGATTGCGAGGGTTTGCTACAGAGGATAGAGCGGAGGGTTGAGAAGCGCACGGCCGGATGGAGAAAGGCAACTCGGTACCGCGCTGTCGAGTGGGTGAACGTGGCGGTTGGTTAAGGGAGTGAGTTTTCCCGAGGTACCGAAGGGTGAGGGTGGTAGTTGGTCTCGGGCGGTCGAGAACAGCTCGTCAGGGGGTGAGTCCGGGAGGAGCGGGAAAGGTGGGTTATACATTTGAGTACATAAATGTATGTAACTTTGAGGCGGTGTTAGAGTGGGCGTCGGCCATCTTGTCCGGTGGGTATTGACCGAGGCGACCGCCACACGAAGACAGAGACGGAGAGACATCAGGGGGCTGAGAGAGGGTGGCCAAACCACCACCCTAGAGTCATCCAACTACCCTCTACATCCCATTTACTCTATACCTTTAACCACCTCTCTTTCCCTCTTCCCCCCCCCCTCTCTCTCTCTCTCTCTGTCGGCCCCTCTCTTTCTCAAGCTCCTTCAACCCTCTCCCGCTAATTGCTCTTATTAGTTAAATCCTTGGCACGGCTACCGCTGAATTACGACAACAAGCTCGCCCACCGGACCCCAAGAAAAATCCGATTTTCGCCAAAGTTTCAACCGAGTTCGCACCGCCGAAGGATATTAATCCCAAAAGCGATCGCTCGATCTTCGTTTATTCAGCTCAAAAGAAAAAACGGACTACGCTCGTCTTCCCATCGATAGATTCAAATTAGTTGCAGATTTAATGAAATTCTGCAAATGGCCGATTTTTTTTCTACACTGTTCCCAAATCAAGGTTAAGGGTGACATTTTTTTTTCGCGATAATCAATGGTAAAATCTTACAGGAAATTGATTAAAGTTTTTGAAGCTGTCGGATCGCCTTTGATCCAATGTTGAGTTTCTCAGCCAAAAATTGGCGTAGCCAGATCGAGAAAAAACCAAATTGAAGATGATCGAACACTCTAACTAATCTATACATTGATTTCACTAATGGAAATTTAACTGAGCCCTTGGATTCCTTGAAATAACCTAAAATTTTTAAAACTCATTTGATATGACTATTTTTCACACGGGTGCAATTCTTCAAAATATACAATTCAAAAATTATCAAACCCGAAATATCAAAATTAATCAATTTTGATTGAAAGAGGAAGTAAAAAAAGAATTTTTGTCAGCTCGTGTAATCGTGCATCAGCCAAAAGTCCACTGAACCGAGATTCATGGAAAATGTCATCCGCTTAAAACCCAAAGGACATTTCTCTCCGTGTGGGCACGTGGATCGTGAATTCCTGCAAGATATCCAGCATCATCCCTTAAAACGATACAGGCAAGGGAAGGAGGAAGGGGAAGGATACGAGTGCACGAGAGTGCACGGACTCGCGATTGCTGGTGGTTTCCTGCTGGCCGCGAGCACGTTGGTACTAAACAGTCTAATTCGTGCCCAGCATTTTGCACTTCGCACGCGAAGGACCGAGGTCGCTGTGACCCCTGTAAAACGTGTGTTATCTCGTATGGAATCCAGTTTCTCTGCAATCCTCCAACCCCCGGACTGCTTCGGTCCCTCTCCTCTCTTTGGCCCATAGATGCCCCCCTTAACGCCAGCGTATCGTACGGTCGCATTGGCTCCTCTGGCAAAGACAATCCCAGCCCTTTGCACCCTTGCCCGACAACTTTGAGAACCCGAGGACCGTCCTTGCCGATTTTCCGCACACTCGCCACAAAATGAATTCCAGTTCACTCGAAAACGGCTTTGGATAAAGGTGAAACGATGGAAAGGCACTTTCGGGGGTCTAATGGAATCGAGAGAATTTTTCGCAGACCCCAAATTCATTCGTTCAACCCAAACATTGGACCATTCTCCGAAGAGTCCAAAAATCTGATAGCTAGCGTTAACTCTGATTCCTCAAACTTCCCTTTCCAGTCAGATTTGTTTGGATTTGAATTCTAACGGTAAACATCGCACGTACAGACTCAAATCTAAACGGACAAAATCCTTCGACCGAAACATAGAAGCCCTTGAAAGAGTCTGACGTACCGATATCTACCATTGAACAGACTCGAAGGACTCGGGCCTTTTTCAGGACTCGAAAATCATTCGTTCGACCCAAACATTGGAGTCTGAGTCCTCCGACGAGTCTGACGTTCCGATAGCCAATATTGTACGGTCGAAAAGGGCTCGGTATGCCCGTTCCATGCGGATGTTCAGGGGGCGCTATCCAATCCCCTCGTGCACGCGATGTTTCATCAGTTATGGCCTTCTGTCTCCCAGCAGTCGTTTCCTCCAGAGTTTATCACCGACTCATGGCGCACACACCCTCGTAAGGATGATCCCGGTACTATGATCCTCGAAGGTCTCTCGCGTTTGCATTCTAACAACGAAATTCTTGCCAGGTTCCGGGTGTAAAAATTCCAAACGGTCCGGTACATATGATGGACGAGGAACCCCACACATTTGTACCCTCTGTCTCTTTCTCTCCCTCCCCCTCTTCCTCTCTCTCTCTCTCTTTTTCTTACGCCCTCGGTCTCTTTGCCGTTCTTCTATATCCTGAAGGCTTTTACCCTCTTTCTGGAAGCCCGTCCTCTCGGAGGGGATGTGCGGTTGCGTTGCTCCTGCTCGAAACGCCAACGGAGACTCTAATTCACGCCTGGCATTTCACAATCTTCCGCTCTCTTCCCTCTCTCGCTCGCGCTCTCTCTCTCTCTCTCTATTTTCTACACTACTCCTGGTATTTTAAGGCTATCCAAGGCTCTAAAATTCCACCCTCGCTTGGCAAGGAGAACCACCACCCAGTATCTAGCTTTATCCCGGCTTATTTCAATCTATATGTGTATATATATACAGCCTTGGCCAAAAGTATTAGGCGCCCTGTAATTTTTCTATCCGGATAAAAAATCGAATATCTCGGCGACAAAATATTGTAAGCCAATATACCAAACGGCGTTTCGAAGAGGTTTTGCTTTCGACGCTGTTGAATTTAAAAAATAGTTTGTCCACTCGACTTGCAGTTGTTTCGAAAGAAACTTCCGAGTCCACGAGAGGAAAACTAGACCGATAAAAAAACTGACAACGAAAAACGTATAAAAACAAATTCGAAAAAAAAAACAAAAAACTTATTCTTTCCAAAAGGATATGAAAGAACGAATGGGTATGATGGAGGACATCCAGATTTTCCTGTGAGGCGTCACTTTTCTGATCATCCTGTACCCACACAAGTGTACGCGGTATATTTATCCAGGAATGTGTTGATCCGTAGCTCGTTTCTTCCTCTAATACGTACCTCATTTCATCTCGATCTCCCTCTCCCTCGTTCCCTCTCCGAAAGTTGGAGCTTTCATCCCTCTGCGTCTGTCACATTAGAGGAACAACTACTCTCGCATAAACTCACGCATACCTGTCCCCTTACCCGTGCACGCGTCCATTCGAGCTGTCTATACGATAAAATATGTGTCTACGCATACAACCCTATATTTCGAGGACCCGAGACTTCGAGGACCACCCGCAACGATGTTTGAAGCTCCTCTCGGACAAAGCCAGAAATATTCGTGCACAGTTGATTTCAAGGACAGTCCGGTACCTTCGGTTGGACACGATAACGAAGACCTCGAAACGGCTCGATGTCCCGATATTCGAGACTGCACGGATAGAACGTCTCCAAACAAACCGCCATACGTAAATTCGTCCGCGTTCACGTCACGTAGCAGCGTTTCTCGTCGTGATCTCACGCTTTCTCCCTCTTTCATCCTCATCGTGGCTGCAGCCTCTCTCTTTCGCGAGAGCAACCAGGATACTCTGGTCCGTGGATACAGTGGCTGTAGACATAAAGGTTGTTCGGCTTCGGAGCTGTTGAGAAGGAGCTGGAAAGGGTGGTCAGGATGGCTAGGGAACGAGGGATGAAACGAGAGGGATATGCATATATATATATGTAACATGGAGGATTTTGCTGGTGCAGAAGAGGGAGTACAAGAGAGAGAGAGAGAGAGAATAACGACCCCAACATTCTCACCCTATACTTCCCTGTGTCTCTCTCGTTTGGTCTCGCAATGGAAGAGGGGGTGAGTTGTCCGTGTAGCAGCGGTGTGCAAAGGTTTCCTTCGACCCTTAAGGGGTTGTGGCTAGCGTCTCCTCCTCCCTCGTCCCAAGCATCCCTTTGCTTTTCTCTTCTCTCTCTCGCTCTCTCTCTCTCTCTCTGTCCTTCTTCATTCCTCTCTCCCTCTCTCTCACTCTCTCTCGATGGCTCTTTCAACCCCGTCGTGCTTTCACTCGCCAGAGCCAGTGTGCAGAGAAGCAAGCAGCGACCGACCAAACGACCAACCCCTTGCTCTAACCCCTTCGTCGACCACCCTCGAGCAGCAGACCCCTGCGAGTAAAACTACCCGGCGGCCATTTTACTCACGCTCACCCTCTCTCTCTCTCTTTCTTCTTCTCCCTTCTTCCTTTGCCATTGCTACTGCTTCTCTGGACCCACCAAATTGTAATCTGAGGCCAGGAATTCCGAGACGACGAGTCCAGCTCCCAAGATCCCTTTGCTGTACATTCTCAAATAAGACCCATCAATTTTACACGCCAGTATACTTTGTATGCGTGTTTTACACGAACGAAGGATATTTTGAACTAGGAACCTCTAGACAGTGCTTTGGAAAGGGCCCTTCATTTTTCTTTCTCTTTATTTGGGTTGTTTAGAATCGTCATTCATTCTTGTGTGGGTTCTTTAGGGTTGACCTTCGTTGCTGTGCCATTTTGTTTGAAGTATTTTGGTTCGCCCCCCATTATTGTTTGGATTGGTTAGGTTTGTCCCCCATTTTTGTTTCGATTTGTTTGACTTGTTTAGGTTTGTTCTTCATTTTTCGATAGGGCAGGTGATTGACAAACCTGCTGTGAATTATGGAAACTGTCGAAACATTCCGAAACCTCAGATATTTTGAAAAAGAACGACGATTGGGCAGTCTCGGTTTCCTGAATATTTCAACAGTTTTCATGACACCTCCGAACAACTTCATTAATTTTCGCTAGCTGTATATTAAACATTCATGAAATACATAATTTTTTAAATTCATTACCGTAATTATTATTGAATCATCAAAACGTTGCTGCAAAATTATTCCATTTATGAAGAAATACTTTTTTCCTTGTATTAATTATATTAATAACTGGAACATTGAAAATGACGTTTCAGGTTAATTTAGATTATAATCATAGATATAAATGTTTAATTACAATTGTTTATGTTAATTTATGTGCCTTGATTTACGTAATTATTTTATTTACTTTCAATAGATATATTATTTATTATTTATGTAATTGCCTTATATAGAAAAGTTCATAATTAGTAATAACCATAATAATGACAATATACCAATGTAGTCCGAACGTGAGCATACGTATACGTTCGTATCAGCACGCAAGGATAATTTCCAAAAATAGGTCGTTTCCGGGTGCCAACTGGAAAAACGTGGCTGCCCGAAGGTGCATCGAAACTGCATGAGGTCGCGAATCAATTACTCAGCAGACGTCTACATTTGCATGACAAAAGCGCGGATCGTCATGATCCATTTTCGCGACTCGTTAATTGAAGAGGTCCCGGAAACACTTCCGGTGTCGAGTAAAGCAGGAAACTGGTAACCTCTTAAGCCGACAGACATTCGTCACGGAGTTCAATGCATTGTACAATGGAATTGTTAATTAATTGCTTGATTATTAATTAATTGTCTGACAGCTGTGTCTATTAAACGTGTAACTCTGAATTAATTGCTTAAAAGATAATTAATTGGGTAATTTTCAATTCATTGTTCTCTTGTTAATTCATTTTCCGACCGATAATTATTAGTTTTATTATTATTTTATAATTAACTGTCTGATTTTTTTAACCGGTGTATTTGTGAATTAATCGCTTAATTGTTTAGTAAATGTGCGATTGTCAACAAATTCTTTAACTATTACTTAACTGTTTGATTCTTAATTTGCTGCTCAATTGTTGATAATTGTGCGACTATTAATTGCTTATTTATTAATTAACCGCATGATGGTTAATTTATTGCTTGGTTGTTAATAATTATCCGACTGTTAATTAATCGTTTCATTGTCAATCGATCTCCCAATTGTTGAATAATTTTGTAATGAGGTAATTCATTGTACAAATGTTAATTACCAACTACTCGATCAATTGGAATTAAGAAAAGCCACGGATGATAAAATATAAACGTTCATTTTCATGCAAAAGTTGCGTCACCACTGCCAATCTCGTTGTTTCGATTTACTGGAAATTTTGGTTTTCTCCTTTTTCCTTTTTCTTGCTTCACGTACCGTTCGGATTAATCGAAGACTCCGCAGGAATAATTTCAGGTGCCACTTACCTCGTAACCGGGCTTGCACACAGAGAGACTCGCTCGGCAAAGGGTGTGTAATTCATTGAAGCTAATGGCTGCGAGGAACGCGCGGAAAAACGAAAACAAAAAGAAACTTGGAGGAGACGAGGTTGAGAAGGGCGCGGGGGGTGGAGGGCAAGAAGGGACGGAGCGAGCAAGAGTTTTACTGGTGGAGAACAAGGAACAGTTGGGAAGACGCGGGGCTGCGAAGAAGACGCGAGAGGGCGACTCTCTCGAACTCCCGTTTATTTTCACCATGTCGTCCTTCTCGCTGTCGAACTTCCTTCTTTTTTTTCCTTTTATTTCTCATCATTTCTTTTTCGCAACTTTTTTTCGGGTACTCCTTTTTTTTTACATATACTTGCACGTACGTACACGTGTACGTGTGTGCTGAAGGGTAGACACACGCAGAACGAATTTATTCAGCGTAGTGTGGCAACAGGTCCTCGGGAAAAATTTTGCACGTTCAACGTCGAAAGAAATATGTCCCCGGCTGCGGTTGAATGTGCCACGTACTCGTATGGGTCGCAACGCTCGGAAATCCTACATTTTTGCAACCCCTTTTCACCCCCTCTCTCCGTCGTCCTCTCCGAAGTTCACGTTCCTCCTGCTCGAACCCTTTGGAAAATTCAATTCGATCATAAAATATCGGGAAAATGAATCTTTATTTGGAATACATTATTTATTTATTTTCTGATAATTATATTTGGCTTCGATCGACGCGTGTTCCGAATTTCATGAAACAACGTTTTTCATTCAATCGTATCGATCGGTTGATGCAATAAATGGGGTTTGGACATTTTTAACGTTTCGATTGATCGAAAAATTGATATTGGATCGTCGAGTATAAATAGTGGGAATCGACGGTACGCGTAGATCGTAATCTCGGGGATGAATAACGGGCAAGGGGTTGCTTATAATTTTGTTGATGTCAGCGACATTAGCGGTGAACGACCATTTGTCACGTTAAAGGCCTCGCGCCTCGTGTGTTGACAGACTGCGACCAGTTTTCGGGGCGAAGTTCAACGCGCGTTCGCGAATCCAAAGAGAGATGGAAGAAACGAAAAGAATGAAAAACCGGAAGGGCGAGAACTGGATCGCGAACACCCGTCGCTCTCATTTTTCTCTTGGTCGCTCAATCTCCATATTATATTTGTAACGACACCGCTCGTTCTGACCACAATCGCTCGTGTAGACAAATTCACGCCAGTGGTAATCAATCCCCGTTTCCGGTCACCTCGTATCCTCGAGCTCGCAACGATTTTATTCTACTTTGTTACGATTCGTATCGAATTGGGCTTTGATAGTGTGTTTTGGTTTGTTTGGGTTTGTTCGAAGAACCTTGGGTTTATTATTGTATTTATCGTTAGCAAGGTTAAACATGTTTTAAACGATGTAGACTCGTAGATCAGCCATTTCCCAATTTTGGGCCAATTTGATGCCCGGCGGTCCATCCGGCGATCCCCCAAGCTCATTATTTTACAACGACCTATGAAACTTATGTTTCTCGTGAACAAATAAAAAAAAATTGGCAAGTTTCCTCACACGTGGACTCGACCTTTGTAGCTGGAAGGAAAGAGGGGAAGAGGGAAAGAGGGAAAGAGGGCGAGATATCGAAGGGTGGTGGGATTCTGCAAGAGAGACGTTTGGAAAAGGGAGTTTGAATGCTCGGTCGTACACACATATCGATATCGGCCATGCATGACACGACGCCTCGTCGGTCACGCCGTGAAAAAGGAGAAAAACGCGTGGCTTATACGAAAAAGCTCGCCCCAGCGCGGAGCTTCTCTCGTTTTCCGTTTTTCCCATTTTCGCACAGACACACATACGAAAAAAGATATATATATATATATATATATATATATAAACATCTTGTCCCAGGATCCACACTATCGAGAGCTTGGAATTTCCATTTTTTGTAATCTTTCTTATGGTTCTCGCTCTCTCGCTCACTGTTCTCTCGTTTCCTACCCTACTTCCGGTCTGCCAACAATAGTTATTAGAAGAAAAAAATGAGAGTACGAAAATCATTTATACAAATTTATACAAAAAAATACAAAATCATCAAGAAAAAAAAATTTTTGAATCCAAACTTGTCGTAGCTCACGGTTGCCTACTACTCGGCGTTTGCTCGGTTAGCGTGACAAAAGTTCCTGCGAGGATCTTCCGCGACCGGAAACCCGAAAAATATAGGGAAAAAATGAACCCACAGTGATCGGAATGTGACGATTTTATTGTCTTTTTTTTTTCTTTTTTTTTTGCAAGCTAACGTACGTATGTGCAAGGTACTGATAAATTTGAGAAAATCCCGGCATTCGAGAACACAGAATGCGTGTTCGCTATCGATTCGAGTTCCCGTGGGCGTTGCTATGAGATGGACCCTTGTATAGAGAGGAGAGAGAGAGAGAAAGGGAGAGAGAGAGAGATGTAGAAAGAGAGTGAGAGGAATAGAGGGAGGTAGAAAGAGACAGAGAGGGGGGGGGGGAGAGGGGAGATAGAGACTCGAGTGTCGCCAAGTTACCCTTCTCCGCCTGCCCTTAACAGTACCGAACACACAGCCCTCGTCCTCCCCATTCTCTCCGCGAGCTACAAGCAACCCTGTCGCCCGGTGTCCCGCCCCCTCTCTTCTACCTGGCCCTTCTCTCTCCCTCTCCCTTTGTCTTTCACTTTCCTATC
This sequence comes from Ophioninae sp. B BG-2022a, assembly GCA_030522765.1. Taxonomy (NCBI): domain Eukaryota; kingdom Metazoa; phylum Arthropoda; class Insecta; order Hymenoptera; family Ichneumonidae; species Ophioninae sp. B BG-2022a. Next base: position 30,890 of record JAPYZJ010000110.1, read on the forward strand.
ATTTTTGCACCTGCATAATCGTGCATGAAATTTATATTATTTTTTCATAGCTTTTCGATCATTCCTATTTACTCCGGAATGAAGTAATTCCAATTCCTTCATTAAATATTCACCATTGTCATTTTTTCAACTGTTTATTGAACTTTATGAAATTACTTATCCTTCAGAATCGTGAATAAACAAAATAAAAAATATATTTCCCTTTCGTTTTTTTTCTTTCTCTCTCTCTGTATATACGAGCCTCTCGTATATATGCTCTGGAAAAAGAACACGGAGAAGAAATAGATGAGGATCCAGCGAGGAAGCCAGTCTTGGACTCTCCCGTAAACTGGGGAAAATCGCTGGCTAATAACACTTCAAAGGGTGAAAGGCAAGCCACGATTTCATTTTACCCACAGTATCCCCTTGGTATCCTGCGTCCTCTCAGCATCCTGGGCATACTCGTCATAGGTTATTCTCCTTCGACGTACGCAGTCTCCTTTGTTTCGGGGAGATAATTCGCGGAGGGTGACTGAGTGCGACGAAAGTACCGTATACGATACTTCAAAATATAATAAGGCTATAAAAATGTTTGATATTAATTTAATTATATTATGATTAATATATTGAGATTTTGATACTTTTAAATCTAAACCAACCCCTAAGGGGTTGCAGTGAAAGCCATTTTGGTGTTTTTTTTTTTAAGTTAAAAAAGAAATCGTTTACTTTTTTTTGTGGCATTTTTTTCAATTTGTTTACATTATTATTGGTCTGTTAAACTTTATCCGAATTTGTCTTGAAGATCAAATAAAATATTAACAATTTTTTACCGACACTGATTTTGCCGGGTTGCCCCGTGCCCTCGAAAAATAAAGTTTATTTTTCTGTCATTAAATTTTGATACAACTAATATTCGAAAATTAATATACCTTTACCTGGCGTTAAAAAAAATCAGTTTTTTTCTGTCAACGTTAAACGATAAAAAATGAGGTTAGGAGAGGTGAAGGTGAAAATAAATCTCGTACCTATGAAACGTCAGACCCTCAAAACACTTGCATCCGTTTCAGCAGGTTGGAGCAGGGGTCCGTAGGTACAGCATCCATCTCGTCCATCCGCTTGTTCTGGTCATCAGGTGAGAGATCACAGTGCGGTTCAAAGTACTCGTTTTTGATCTCGTCTCGTATTTCCAGTTTCGCTGGACCTCGCGCGGAATGAGCCACCATTGAAAACAAGCTTGTCAGGTGTATCCCAACGAAAAGAGACTCCCGGGAGCACCTAAGTGAGTTGGCAAAGTTTCTTATTCATAAATTCATCTCCCTCCCACTCACCCTCTCTCTCTCTCTCTCTACTCGCTCTCTTCAGCATTCATAACAAAAACCGCAGCCGTCGCAGAGACTTTCCCTCTTCACTCACAAGAGTACACGGACCAATTGCATAATATTTTCTGTAACGGAGATGTGCCGAATTAGCAGAAATTAACGTAACATTTTTCTCGTCAAATTTCTCTTTATCCCCCAAAGTTTTTGTGATTAAGAAATTAATTACTTTATTAATACTAATGAACTATAAAAAAATAAACAAATTAATGAGAAAAAAATAATGTTTGGGTATTATTGACTAAGGTTGAAAGTTGCATTCTTTTTTAAATTGCATGTAATTATTATAGAAATAATAATAATAATAATTGATATTAATATAATTATATCTATTATTACTACAATTATTATTCGTATTATTCTTAGCTTCGCATTTCAAATGATTATTCCAAAAGGTAGAAAAAAAGTATGTCTCCATATCGAAAATTTGAGCACCAGAAAAATCTTGACGAAACCATTGTGAAAAGAACTGAGAAAAAAAATATATATCGATAAAACATTGTTTTAAAAAACTGTCCAACTTGGATCTTCCTCCCATTAATATATGTATGTTTAAAAAAAAACTGAAACAAACAAGTAAACATGCAGATGGACCAAGGCAGCTTCAATTGTGGCAAGAAACTCTATCTTGGAAATTACTCAAACTATGTATCGACTTTATCGAAATTTTCATAAAAAGGAACAAAGGAATGACGAGAGCTGTAATACCGGTAGACGAGCCGCCTTAATTGGGTCCGCCATTTTCGGTGGTCTCTCGTGTAGTCCCTTCTTTCCGACACCCGTATATCTATACAGGCTCACATGTACAGCTCACACATCGAAATTGAAAACCACCCCTTTGGAGTCATCCAAAGCGCCCGGCCAGCGCAAAAGGCGAAGAGGGAAAGGAAGGAACCTCGGAAGGGTTAGACCCAACCGCCCCCGACCCTCGAGGACTCACAGTGGCTTTTGTTTTCGTCCAGGATCCCCTTAGCCCCGGCATTCTTCCCTCGGATACCCCATCGTTGTCGAACACCGCACACCCTCTCGTCCTTCCCCTCGTAGGGGTATCAAGGGGGAAGGGCAAAATCGGCGCCATTTTGAATTTATGATAGACATCGAGGACCCTCGGACACCGCAAAAACTTTGGTCGTTAACGAAAATTAAGGGGGTGGTCGCCCTTTGTAACGCACCACCGAAAACGGGCATACCCTTCGTCTCGTTTCCTCTCGCTCACGTTTCCATATGTATCAACGACGGAAACCATCAATTCGTCTCACCTTACGCTCGCTTTCCTTTTGCAACTTCATTAGCCCGGGTTAACAACTGATCTCGGGATCGAGACACATGGCGCGCAATTTTCGTTTCCGTTTGTACTTTTTTTCTCTCTTTAGTTTTATTTTTTTTGTTCTTTATTTTTCTGTTTTTATATATGATTATTTAGATTTTCGATTGATATTTAATTTCTTTCATTTATATAGCTTTTTACTTGTTTACTTTTTTATGTATTTGCTTTCTTTTTATCATTTGTTTTCTGAATTTATGTATTTTTTAATATATTACTTTTGTTATTTTCTTTGATTTTTTTACTTATATAGTTTTTCCGTTTCATGTTGTATATGGTAGTAATGTTACGGTGCCTGTTTTTGACTTGTCCCACACCAGACAAGGAAATGAACGTTTGAGTCAAATTTCCGACGCGTTTTCGCGTCAATTATTAATGTTTTATTTAATATCCACGCCCCCTTTTTCGACGGTGCGGTAACGCCCGAGCGCCATACATTTATCAACATTTCTCGCATCCTGCAGGAGATGTAGGCGTTACGCCTCAATCGGACGTTGCCAATTGGAAATTCTAATTATGACTATATCTATGCGGATGTACCAGCAAATCCAATAATTATTAATACGTTGAAAGCACTTGCGTAGAACGAAAACGTTGAAAATTACATTTTTGGCGACGTTTTACCATCTGTCGTGTAGGATCAAATTTGCATCTAAGATTTTATCAAATTTTACAAAATTTCGTCGCTTTTGTTCAATTCGTTGATATCGAAAATGAAGAATTGATTCCTTTACAATCGAACTTTGAATTCTACGCTCACTGTTTTCTCTGGTTGATCATCGGGTCAACATCAGCAATGAAACTTCAAAAAATAATATCTTCGAGCTCGTCCAAGGTCATTCGAGATAATTCAAGGCCATTCAAGGTCAAACGAGTCTTTTTAACGATGCGACGATTTCGAAATATTCCTTCCTCGCATCAATCTAGGTTTCGTTCTTAATTCGATATAGAAAGCCAATAGTTTGGTTCAAATTCAATGTCCGGAGTATATCAGGACGACTGGGGGGTTTTTCGACCCTCTCTATCCCGCCTCCACTAGCAACCCATGAGTTTCGTGGCCGAGAGCGGAGATGTCGCCTTGAAACAATTGAAGCCTGTACCAGTACGCAATATCCTGACTCCGCTAATTCGATTCCGGAACTAGCTTCGCTGTTCTCTCGTTCGAGCCCGCGCGCTTGCGTCTCTTTTGATATACCTACAGTCATCGTCATGTACCTGGCCGCGTAAAGTTTCCCCGGTCCATCCGAAAAGCCTTTCAGATACGTAACATCACCGGGGAAGGAAAGACTCAGCGTCAGGGTGGCTCTTGGCCCAATCGCTTGCTCAACAACCGATCCCTAACCGATCTCTGTCCCTTTCGCATTGTGGACTCTACCTGATCACCAAACACGAGCTATGCAAACATGGAGAGCTCGTAGCGGTGGGCTCGTAGCATCCACTCTCTCGCATCAACGGAATTATCGGACCGTGAGTGTGAGAACGTTCAATTTGCTAAATTAATCCATTCAGAGTTTGCTGAGGAAGAGCCAGGTGGGAGGGGAGGGCAGCATCGAGGACCGGAAACTGGCTTGGAAATCTTCCCTATCTTTCTTCTTCTCCAACGCTGTCTACTTCTCTTCATCTCTTTTTTCTCACTTCATCTTAAAATTGGTATTCAATGTTTATCATTATTGCAACGGTACCATTTTTTCAACAGAAAATTCAATTTCTACAGATTCAACAGAAAAATAACTTTAATTAATCAGAAAATTGTGATTGTTTTTCTGATCAATACATTTTTTTTCAGTTCTATATTACTTTTCAGGGTTCGGATATTTTCTAATATAACAATGGACCAAGCGTGCCATTGGTACGGGATCTTCAATGACTATTTTCCCCTTCGTCCTCGGAACTCCACCCCTCCGTGGCCCTTTCCTCGTCCCCTCTCTTTTTTTTTCTCCCCCTCCCCCCATTCTTTTCTCTTTTCACTTCCCTCGTCGCACTTTGGGGATGAAAAGGCCGTTGCTACAATAGCTCGGAGTAGGGGAAGGACCCTCGCCCTTTTGGTCACCCCTGACGCATCAATGCAGTAAGGCTCGAACGAACCTCCAGTTTTCACGTAGGCAGTTTCTCTGCATTACCGACCAACCCGCAGGGTCTCGAAGGGATCCTTTTTCGACTCGCGGATAAGGGTAGGACAGGATGGCAAACCGGAAGAACCTACGGCAGATGGCTCTGCTATCGATTTCTATACCCTGACGTTGTTACCATCGGAAAAGCCTGTATTACACGATACGAATATTTTGAAGAAATGCCATATATTTTCTTTATTCAACCATCGATATACAGTTCGAATGAATTTTCATTCGAGATGATTCAGTGAAAACTTATTGCGTGAAAAAATGGTCGTATTACAATGAAATTAATTAAATACGATGAAATATTTTTTAAATATAAAAAGTATCATCATAGAAGTTCTTATTTTATATTTAACTCGTGCGTGATTCATTTAACATTAATCACAAATAATCGAAATATTCTCTTTTTTTTTAACATACTTTCAACGATGAAAAAAATTATTTAATGATTACAGTGATTTTGGGTTTCCGATCATGATCGAGTTGCAGCATTAAATCTAGGAAATATAGGGTGATTCCACAATAATTCTCGATGAAGCGAGTTTCCTCTTTCCCCCGTGGCGTAACTCAACTCGCGAGAGGCTTTCCCGTTTTTCGGACGTCGGCGGAGGCAAAGAGGAGACGAAAGAGCCTCGAAGAGACTTGACGTATCGCTAGCGTGTCTGCGACTGACACCCCAGATTTTTCCATTAAGTTTACCCCATGACGGTGAAAATCTATCACCGCGAGGTTGCAGACTTTCCAGCCGCACACTCGGTGAATGATAGACACGAAGACACATCCCCACCTGACTACCAACCGCGCATGGCGCGATTTTGTCTTGTCTTTTTCGGCAATTCACATCCGGACGTCCATGAAAGGTCGATTGCTGAAAATTTGCCTGTCTGGGCGAGCTGTTGGAGGTTGGGTTTGATTGGATCGGATAGATGGGTTGTTTGGGTTTGTTTGGGTTAGCGAAACGGGTTTGCTTGGCTTTCTTTTATCCACGAATATTCATTGGGTTAAATTTATTTGAATTTAATTATTTAGGTCGGAAAAATGGGTTGAAAGAAATGCACTATTCTTCTTCGAATCCAATACCCATTTTTTCACTCAAACGACGACTCGATAAATACTATTTTCTCTATCAATCGTAGCAAGAAAAAAGATCATTCGCTTTTCCACGTTGAGATCTTCTTTTATGCTTACCCCTTCTCTTTCTCTTTAAGAATTTCATCAGGACTATTGAATAGATGCGAGGTTTTACGCGACGCACTACCTGTCCTAGAGAGACAAAAAGGGCTAGGAAGCTCGTGCCTTTGTCGTCGGTAAATTAGTCGATCTTATTACCGGGGCAAACAGGTCTCGGCCAGAGAAGCAGGGACTCCATCTGTATTTGAACGGGAGCCTGTTTAAACGCTCGTAGAACGCGCGAAATCCGTATTTACGGAGAGGATATTAAAGGGAACGCGACCAGGAAAGGGCGGCGAAGGAAAAGGGAAAGGAGATACGACTCGTGTGCTATCGGACCGGTCCTCCTACGGCTAGTCCGACTTTCTCGCTCTTTCCCCCATAACCGAACGTAAGAACTTGAATACACTCGCTCACAAAGCACCAGACGTCAAGGGCCCTGTATAGATACTTAATGAAGGCATTCCATACCGGGACCAAGTCCGAGCTCTTACGTTCAGGTCCTACGGGGATCTTTACTTTGGGCTTGTTTGGGTTTAGGTTCAGCTTTCAGGTTTTTTGAGTCAGTGTTCGTTGGGTTTCCGTTTGAGCTTTTATGGGTTTCCGTATGGATTTCGTTGGGTTTGTTTGTTTGGATTTATCAGGTTGAAAGGCTTTCTCAAGATTTTGTTAATGTACGAATAAACTAACCTCGAATCAATTTTTCAATTCTCTCTCTTATTCCTTAAAAAATCACTTTTTCGAAGGAATCCAATGACTTTCGAGGCTTCGCAGTAGCCCAATCCGTTAATTCGATTCAAACTCTCCGTACGTACGTTTTTCATCTTCCCTCTTTTTCTCTCTCCCTTATCGGCCCAGTTGCGCGGGTATCATAGCCAAGCTCGCGAGCAATTTCATCAAGCCAGACGAGGGTGATGCCAGTGAGGTGCGATAGGGTGAATTCTCGTTCACCGCCGGACGGATTCATTTTTCAATGAATCTGTGTGAAAATGCAAATCCACCGTTTCAAGCCGGCCTCCCTCTCCATCCCCCTGGCCAGCACCGCACATCCCCATAGTTCCCACCCCCGTTCACCATCCCTGTTTCTCCAGGCTTTGGATCGCTGACGTTGAGTGAACTAGCACGCGGGAGTTTCGGGGCATCTGGCAACAATGGCCGTGGTGCAGTGGTCTTGCCCCTATTTTAAGGGTTGGTTTTCGGGGGTGGCACGTCCACGGGGACCTTCCGCTACAACTTCTGCTCCTTCTCTTCAAACCCATCCCCCGATTCGTCCGGAGTGGGATGGGATGAAAGTTCCTCCGGGGGTGGAGGAAACAACCGTTGGATACTAACCGCTCCCCCTCCTCTCCTTCCTCCAGCCCTTTTCCCATTTCCACACTGACGTTGGAAACTGCTGGACTCCAGTCTGCTGGCCGTAGAAAAGAGGAAGAGAATCAGTTCCCCCTTTAGCCTCCTCGTCATGGTACACGCTCGCACACACATACACACATATATGTATACGTATAGCTCCAACCCTCTGATAAGGGTGGACAGCCACGATCGATTAGAAGGCTGCCCACCCTCCACCCCTTTCCCTTTGGGAGCAAAACCCCACCGAATGTTCTCGACCAACCCCGCACCTTCGGACCTCTCCTCCTGTTTCGCTCTTTACCAGACGTCTGCTCCGCCATGGGGTGGATTTTATACTCCTCTGCCATCAGCCAGCCTGACCGACCAACTGACGGATCAAAAATGACCGTCTTTCCGCGTGTTCCCTCACGTTCGATAAAAACACAAAGCAGTTTCTTTGGGTTGAGGAGTTCAATGTAAGTTTGCATTGTTTATTAATTGTATTAATGAAGATAAGGCGAAAAATAATGACAATTCAAATTATGATGAACCAAATTAATTGATTACAAAAATAATTTTACGAAAAATTACGTTCATTCTTATGAACCGTGTGTACTACTTTCTAATGAATATCAGGCAAATAACGAACCATGATGAAAATACATATTCAATGTTTTTAACAGTTAGTTACGTCAAGTTTGTCCAGTTAGATTACGTCCGACCTGTTCAAGTCACGACCCCGTTCAATCAATGAGTTTCCAATAATTAATCAGTTACCAAGCCCTTTACCATTCAATTTCCAAATACAACCCTATTAATTAAAAAAAAAACAGAATATCCATCTCTTCCCATATCTTCTATTCTGTCAACAAACGTGTGCCAATCCTGTAATTGGCAACTGACTTGACGGATGAACTTTCCCTCGACTTTGCACGAGCTCGTCCATGTCGCGGCTAATCGCTCGAATTCCAAGGACGCGCATCCTAATGTAAACGCTAATTAGTCAGGCTGTACCGAGGATGCGAGGGGTAGGGGACGGCTGAGGGGTTCAGCAACAGCAACTACGAAAATGGGGCTGAGAGGGCAGGGAGGAGGACTCGGTATGTGGAGCAAGTACAGCCACAGGTTATACTCTCACTCTCTTCTTGCCTTGGCAACCCTCTAGCCCCCTTTTCCCACCCCGCAGCTTCCCCTCGTTCTCCTTATTAATAATAACGTTGCGAAGCCTTGGTGCAGCGAACTCTGGCTGGTTGCAGCGAGAACCTCCGATAATATCATCAAGACTTTTATACGCTAGGCAGCAACTCTTCGCGTGATAAAAGTTAAGGGATGGTACGTTTTCACGGTCGCGATGGTAATTCAGATGCAAGGATTATGACTTCGCGGAGAGAGGGAGAGAAAGGGGTGAGGAAAGAGGGATGGTGGAGAGGAGAAAAGAGGAAAGATAAAAAGAGGAACAGTGGGAGGGGGCTGGGAAGATCACCAAGAGTTCAAAAATATTCGACAAGGTCACGACGCCAAGGGCCAGACGGCGAAGAGGGTGGCGACGACGACGACGCCCTGTCGGAGAATTAAGTGGCGAAAGTGTGTCAGAGCTTCGCCCAGTGAGCGGGAGAGGGGGGTAAGGGGAAAGGCCGGCGGGGAGGGGCGATATTGAGATTCGCTGAAAACGCGGCTCTGTAACTTTTGCCAACTTTTTTCCTCTATCTTCTTCTCGTTTCAAACACCATTTCTCTCCACCCCTCGAATCGATTCAATTGTCCATTGGCGTATAGTCATTTATTAAATCTTTCTCTCTCTCGCTTTCTGCCTCTCTCACACACACATAAACTCACAAAATACGATCTTCCTCATTGCGAGTTTGGTATTCTTTCGAGTTTAATCTTCAGAGACGAAAACGAAGATTTTTAGGTATTTTCGTAATTGACATAATTTTTCAAAGTCTATTTGTCATTTTCTAATCCAGATAATTCCTTAAAACCACTTTCAGCGACTGACCGTCCAATAATGATGGGGTTTGTTCAAACAATAATAATTCAGTTGTTTATCAATCTTAAAAATCAAACGTAAAATTCCAACCTCCTGGTCATAAAAGTTCCAGCAAAAGAAAATATTGGTTGAGGTCCAGTTGTTTAGCTTCAAACTCACGCAGTCACAAGTCTACTCGTTCAATGACTTCTTACTCGTAGGACTGTAGGTTTCAAGTTTTGCTTCACCCTGTATCGTTCCCAAACAAACTTTCTGCACGCACCGAGATCAGGACGTTTCGGAGAGTACCGTGAAAATGGCAGCTCTCACACGTGGTACATCAGTCGCGTCTTTTTGTTCGCCTAATGGAAAGAGTCTCGTGGAGAGTTCTCCAGCTCCAGTCATCTTGGAAATAAATGTGCACGCGAGCGCGAAGCTGCGCGTTTTGCCAAATTGGAAATAAATCTAGAGGCCTTTAAAAAAAATTGGCAATAAATTCACGCGTTAGTGCGGTCCGGCGGGCATTGGGAGAGCAAACCGTTAAAGTATATAACGTCACGACGTATGTGTATATACATTTGGGGGTAGTCACCCTTGAGCTTCTGGGACGTTTTAAAATTCTCTAGTTCCATGGAAAAGGCTTACCCGGCCTACGAAGGGGTCGAAAGGGACGAAAGAACCCCAGGACGAAGGTTCGCCGGAACGAGGGTGGTTTTATTTTTACTTCTTTTTAACGCTTTCTGGCTTGCCTTTTTTCCCTTGCTGGATGTACATCCAGTGGGACCCACCGAGATGTCAAACATCCCTTTGACGCGAGCCCTTGGACGTTACCACGGACGCGCTCTTTTCTAATTTTCATTAAAGACGAGCTCTCCCTCTCTCTTGCTCTTTTACTCTGCTTCAAAATGAATTGAAACAAATTCACCGCCATTACGAATTCCCGAGACAAACCCAAACAACCCCAAACGACCTGTCTCGTTACCCCTCCAATCGTTAGTTACTCAAACCAGTCATTGAGCCAGCAATCAACATCCACAAGATGTCCTATCTTTTGAAAAATTGACATGTTCTTGAAACCTCGCATGACTTTTGGGTTTTCGTACCGTACGTAGACCTCCATCTTCAATTTCCATCTTTTCGTTTGGGTTTTGGTTTCTACACGGCTGATTGGACGTTCCTTTCGAATATTTCAAAGATACCGGTGTCGCCGGAAGTGCCGAATCATTATTCGAAATTTCGACAGGAGGCTAACCCCTTAACGTCGCTAGGAAAGTCCATTTCTCTTCAACGGTGTCCAACGGCCTCGGGGGATCTTTTCTCCCGTTGGATATGTACCAGGTAGGGGTATTTCGAGGCGGTAATATGCAGGCTGCGTTGGCCATCAACATTTGGCTGTTTCAAGGACGGACGTTGAAATACTTTCTCGCCCGAGTCGTTGATTCTCCGTCCCAGAAAGGTCCTTCAAACGACCTTTGTACGGATATCCTCAGGGTCGTCCACAGATGATTTCAAGACTATTGGTACTCCGGTAAGGTTGATTGTGGGGACAATAAGCTGTAACGAGTGCTTCGTACTCGAAACTCCTCAAAATCACGTTACCTCGCGTGTACTCGTGACCCTTGGACGAACGCCCTGAAACAGCCAAGTTTGACGAGCCGGCGGGAGAGGAGTCTCGGGCACGTAATATCCGTAGTCAGAGCAGCTTAAGTTTACGAGCATTCGGGTGTGGTGTCCCTCGCGTCTAGCTGGATACTTCCCACCTCCCATCCGGTCCTCAAACCCCCGAAACAACGTTGCTTATTCTCCGAGGGTGCATAAGCTTGTGCCCTCTCGTCTCACCAACACGAATGCAATAATGACCAAGGCTGTTGGATCTGTACGCCTGGCTTTCATCCACCTAGCCCAACAATAAACAAAAGTCGACTCCCGAATAGTTCATTCGCAAACGGTACATCATTAATGGTCGTTCACGTCCTAAAAGTGTCAGAAAACTGCTGGCCTAGATAGCAGCTCTGTGTAAAGCTCGTTTGGGCCACCATTGCTTGCCCGAACGAAAACTATCTCGACAGACCTTCCATCGCTTATTTGGGTTTGTTTGGACTTGGGAAGAAATTTTATTAACAATATTTTTTTTTAATATTTTTGAATCGATGAATTTCTTGAAATTTATTTTTTCTAATCTCGCTTAGTAATATTCTTTATAACCGTTTCAAAGCAAATTTGATAATAGAAATATTTCTTTCTGGCCAATTTCTACTATTAATATGAAAAATAAATCAATAAAATCCTATTCCTTCTGGATTCTTTTACAGCGTAAAATGAACAATCGCAAGAGCATTCTGTATAACTTGCCGTTATTTTATAACTTTTTTTCAAGTTTCCAGAAGAGATTGTTTTTATACGGATAGATGAAGAGGGAACATGAAAAAAGAAAATAATTCGATACCCATGGAATTTTCATATCGACACAAAATGACAGTTTTTTAATATTAAATTCCTTCAACTCCGCCCGCCTGACCCACCGTCAATCTTTTCCTCTTTCCCTCTCTCCCTTTCGGTCTCACCCTCCGTTTATCTAACCTCACCCCCGCTCATCCCTGGCCAATGTTTCATTTTATTCTTCCTTCCACAGCCGTGCCCCCGTTCCAAAAATCGAAGGTCTGAAGAAAAATCCTCCAGGTCCTCAAGGTCCTTCAAGTGCTTCAAAGACACGGAAAAAGAATCGAAAGACTTGGCTTGATCTTGGCTTCCAAGCAAACTCAGGTTCCATCATAAAAGCCCCCATAAAACAAACCCAAACAAACTTAAAAAACGGAAACAAGCTCAAACAAATCTAGAAAAACCTGAATAAACCCCAACAAACCCAAAAAAAATTTGTAAAACTTAAACGACCCCAAACAGTCCAGCAATAACTAAAAAACCTAAACAAACCCAAATGGACTGGAACAAACGTCTAAAATGTTAACAAACCCAAACAAAGCCATGGATCGAAACACATCTCTTCTCAACGGCTGAGCAGCTTGAAATATTGACGACATCGCGCTATCACATTCTCATCGAAGGATACGAAAAAAAATTATTCCGCAACCAAAAAAAAAAATGTAAAAGGAAACACGGAAGATAGAAAGAAGCACGGCAGGACGCACTCGAGGTCGCATAATCGTTCGACCAGTATACACAACCATCGAAGGGCAATAAATATCCAATGAATTTCTAGCCGGGTGGCCCCGCGATCCGCTCGTTTTCCGGCACGAGAAAGAACGTTTGCAGTAATAAAAATGAGTCAGGACGTGAAGAGATGAAAAAAAATTACAGAAAATAGCGTGCGACAGGGAGAAGGGTGGATCGGTGTCTACGTGACATAGAGGGAACACCGTCGCGCTACAAAACCCAAAACAGTTTTTGACTCTCTCTCTCTCTCTATCATTTATCTCGTTATTCTTCTTTTTATGTGGGGTGCAGTTTTGAAAAGAGATAGGCGGTTGACGGATTTACGAAAATCGCTTATGATAACAACAATAGCAATATTATTACTACTATTATTATTATACATTCATTTATAATTGCAGTTTTTTTAATGCGAGAAACAATTAAAAATAATGTTGCTGGCATAAAATAATATTTTTGGCATGGCCAAACAAATGAAATATAATAAATTATTAACTGAAAAAACTGAAGCAAAACCTGAATTTTAAGGAGATTCGCGTTCAAGGACTGTCCTCAAAATTACAAGATAGTATTTTTTTGTACGAATGTATTAACGGTTGCTCTCTCGGGGATCACTGTTTCTCCGATGCATTGTGGAGGCTGAGAGAGTCGAGTGCGGATTTTTTGGAACCCCTAACAAAAATTTGACGAAGGGGTTGTTGCACGCGAACGCATCAGCAGCTTTCGTAGACTCGCACTCCGCGGAAGGACGCGAAAAGGGGAGTGAAAAAAAAAGGAAAAGGAATTACACGCACAGCCCGTGTGAAAAGAAGGATTACATGGGGGATTTTGGTTTTCGCGTTTCATCTGGACCAAAGCCGATTTTCTGATTTCGGTGACGATTCGTTTTTTTTTTCTCTTCTCTCGAACGTGACGTTGAATTCGTCGATTCGTAGAGGTCGTATCGAGTCGTATCGAGAAACCTTGCATGGTGCAAAAGTCCTCGAATTACGTATCGTCCATTGTGCCATTATCGTTGTTGAAAGATCATGCGAATCTCGTATTTGGGACTGACTTACAATTTGTTTTCCATCAAATTCAATTTTTTTCTGATAAGAGTAAGAAATAGCATTTTTTCAAATATTTATATTAATATTGACATATTACCAATATTGGTATTGCCAATATATTAAGGGGTAACTGTACAAGTACAAAATCGTTCTCAACCCAAACAAATGCGTTTTCAGCATCGACAAAGGTAAGAATTTTATTGGTCGATCTATCCATTGTTTATTTATTTATTGTTTATACAGATGCATCTCGGAGGAGGAGATTTTTTGAAAAAAAAGCACCTATCGATACGAACTCGTGGCAAGTCATCTCTCGCATATGGGTGTGTTTGTTTGGACAACGGTTTTTTTTTCACTCGTCTTTCCGCCTCCCTTGGGTGAAGCTCGTGGGAAAGTGGCCCAAGAGTGACAATCGACGATTCATCCTCTCACCTTTTTACCTTCATTCCCCTGCACATATAGCTCGGTATCGATCAAAAATATATTAGCGTCCCGATATGACAGTGCGGAGTGTTTTCTTTGCCCTTCGTGAGAAGGGGTCGTCGATCTCGACCGAGGGCTGTTTTTTTTGTCTCCCAACTAGCGCAAAATGTGTACGAAAAAAAAATGGGGTGGTTTAAAAAAAAAAGGTTGCACATACCTGCACTCTCGAAAGGGAAAAAAAGGGTTTCCCTACCTGTGTCGCGATGACGGAGCGAGCGAGAGCAAAATATTGGGGAGTCGAAAAAAAAAGAAAAAAAGAAAAAAAGAACGATATTCGGGGTGACCAAATTAATGATTTAGTGTCGGTACGGATAGCCTGCGAGCGGAACGACCCCCTGGCCACCCCTTTCGATCTCGCCCCATCCCCCAGCGTGTTCTCCTGAGAACATCAGCGAGGATCCTCTTCCGAAATGGCTCCGGAGCACCTTCGCCCATTTCCCACATTTTCGTGTTCCAAACAAATTCTTCAATCTTATTTTTATATATATATTTTTTATTTTTTTTCATTTTAAATCTGTATGATTTTTAATTTATATTTTTAGTATTTGTATATTATTTATATTTATTTTATCCTTTAGCGAACCCTTTATTGAACATGGTAAACATGGCGTGGTATGAACATTTTTAGACATCATCCCCCGATGTTCTTTTTTTTCTTCTTTCGATGCCACCGCGAATATACGTTTACCGTACAAGTTTATTTGGATTTTATATAACGGTACGAGAATATCGTCCTCGTCGTCGTCCCTCGTCGTTTCGCGAATACTCGGGCAACGTCCCCTGGGAGAGGAGCCTTGCCGCACATCGTCTTGCCTCCGGTCCTATCGCGTTCAAAAATTGAAGAACGACACGAAGAAAAAGAGGGGAGTGGGGGAGGGCTTGGGACGACGGAAAACTGCATCCGAAGTGACCGGAAGAGTCTTCGGGGGTATCTCGTCAAGGGACCAAATTTATCCCTCGATATACGTGAAACTCGAATTTATATTCAAATGTATCGTCCCCGACCTTCCAGCGTTTTCGCGTTTTTCGATTTGCACCCGAAATTGGGAACATCGTTTTTTTTCCCTCTCCTATATGCAGAGGTAACAAGTTCCCCATAGCAACGCTCGTCGATATTTTAATTTATATTTATTCGTCTATCGAAACAACAAAAAGCAAACTTTATTTACTGAAAGTTTTTGGTCGATATAAATAGGAAAAGTCGCAATCTTAAAGGGTGCTTAATACATATAAAAATCACTAAATGGAGTTTTTACTTGAAAACCGAAATAAAATATCTTTATATTTATATCCATGTCGTTTTTTAAAAATATTTTCATGGACCCGTATCATACTTTGGCTCATTTATTGCATTTATTTATTACGTTGCGTTTATTGAAACTCAGAGCTGCAAGTTGAAAGAAAAAAATAATAAAATAGCGCGAATTTTCAGGAAAAAACAAAAAACAAACTGGATATTTTTCACTCGGGATTTATCGTTACGAACGTTTTCTCTCCGGGGATGCATTTTTACGTGACCCAGAGTTGTTACAAAGCACACATATGGCGTTGTCAAACTGGCCTCCGCCGGCCCGTTCCGGTCCTCCTGCTCTATACCTGGCCGCGCTCTCGCGTCTCTTCGAGCGCGTTCGAAAAACCCTTTCAACCCTTTTTTTTCATCCGCGACCTGATTTCCAAGCGAGCGCCTTTTTTCGCAATAATTTCTCGCGTTTCAAAAGGCCCCGTCGCTGCGGAGCTTCGGCGGTTCGTTTCAACCCTGATTCCGAAGGCAACCGAGGCGCACAATATTTTCTTTTTTTTTTTCTTTTGCCTGACAGGGGGTTGGAATTTTTCTCCTCGCGGAGACAAATGGCACGGGATCGAACTATCACGAATTTCACAGTCGAATCGATTTTCAAGTCGATTTAACGATCAACCGATTTCATCGGATCGAATCTCATAACCTTATGAATCAAACGATAGTCACCGTAATTACATTAAGGACAATAATGTTAATAATACATAATAATAATAATAACAACGATAATATATTGGAAAAAGCAACCATTTATAAAACATTTGAGAAAATATAAAAAAACGCAAGGTAATTAAATAAATAAATATTTAAAAAATTGTCCAAATAATGTAAATATTTTTTTATTTGGGTCTCAAAAAAAAATCCGAGGCCTAATAAATATATAAATATTCATGGTGAAAAAAAACGTCCGCGTCGAGCTGTCGATTATCACAAAATTTCAACCCTCAAGAAGGGTGGATTCTTTCGATCATCTCCAGACGACGCTGAGAGTTGTGCAGGATTGCAAAGACGTCGGGATTCGGGTGCTTGTAGTATGTACTGAAATGGGGAGAAAAAAAACTCCGGTGCCGCTCCATTAGCGTGTTTGCGCGAAGGGGTGGTTTTTCGAGTTAAGATATCGCGCGCGGAGGTGCGCAGTCTCTTCGTCCATTCCCGAAACGCTAAGTGATGTTTTGTGCTTGAAGTTTGCTTTTCGCTGTGGGATATCCTCTTTCACATGTGCGAGCCCTGTTCGTCGAAACTCTCGCAGTGTAGATCTTCTTGAGAGGCAATGGAAAAATTCGGGCCGACATTTGTATACGAATTTCCGAAAAAAGGAGAGAGATTTTAGTAAGTTATTTTTTACAGGATTCCAAAATTTCTGCTGTCGATATGTTTTCTATAAGTATTTATATAATAATTAGTTTTATTTTGTATAATAATTAGATCATTTGTAATGAGTTACATGTGAATCTTTATCATTTATTTTGTCGACACATTATTTTATTCACAATTAAATGATCGTTCGAATTTTTATTATACACTACCGGAAATAATTCAGTCAAATTTTTGTATCATGAAATCTCAAAACTAGAGCCTCGAAGCTACCAATTACCTTTTTTTGGTCCGTAATTTAAGTAAGTAATTTTTGAACAAAATAACAAATTCCCTTTTGCTTGAATTCGATACGACCAACTATTATCCGATCGATAAGAAATTTAAAAAAACGAATTTTCAGTTTAAAAAAAAACAATCATTGGAAATCACTGTCGAAAAAAAATCGATACTCATTGTCCTCCGGAATTGGACATGTACGAGGTTTTTAATAGGAATTTGAAAGCCTGCTCCTCTTCTGAAAAGCTAGATATGACAAGTGTTCCGGTAAGAAAAAAAGGTAGGAAAGATAACACACAGAGGTAGACAGATAGAGAGAGATTGAAGCTCTTATAACGAGAGGCACGGTACAATGCTCAGGGCTATTTCGTACCATCGCAAAAGATACACCAAGGGACTCCCCGGTGAGACTCGCAGTTCTCTCGAGCGAAATTTTTCGTTAGCTGTATTAATGTCTGCACACATACGTATACGTATCCTTCTGTTTACACATATATAAATCGAGTTGGAGCCAACAGTGCAAGACGAGCCAAATAATATATATATATATATATATGAATATATATGAATATATACCCAAACAAAAGTTCTAAATATCTACATCTTTGGTCAAAAGTATAAAAACATCCTTACATTTTTTCATCCGGACGAAATATTGAATATCATGGCGAAACAAAAATTATGCATCGATTTACCAAACGGAGTTTTGGAATGGACAAACCAGCCCAATGTTACTTTTTTATTTTCATTCTTGTAATTTTTTGTGCACCCGATACGTGATTTTGAAAATGCCGTTTATGCACATTTCTCGAACTTCGCAAAATCGCATGCCGGAGTAGTTCGAAATTTCCGGACACCTAACATAATCATTTTTCAACGAATCGTATTGAGGTTTTTCAAATGGTCTAATGTATTTTGCCAGGGCAGTTTGGTGTCTTTGTACACATAAATAACAATAATAATAACAACAATAGTAATAAAAATAAACCCAAACAAAAACAATACTAATAATAATACACGCGACTGCATTTTCTGGTTCGTCCTGTACTCGCTCTCGCTCGAGATAACAAGGATAACAAGGATTCCAAAGGTACGAGAGTGCCTTGTAAAGAACGTCCCCACTGCCTCGTCCTCTGCCCACCTTCGCCCACGTATATTTACCCAACACGACCATGAGCGGGTACAAAGAGGAGTAAGGGGAAATTAGGGTTTTTCGTAGCATTGATACTTTTCGTATTATATTTATATTCGCGAGTCCTATAATGGGCCTTTATGCACATTATGTGCATTGGCTGTATCGAAAGAGTCTGTTCAATTGGGAGGAGGGAGACTGCCCGCCTCCCACTCTCTCTCTCTCTCTCTTTTTCTCTGGGTCTCTCACTGACGTACCCACACTGTCGAGCACAGTCTATGTTATCCAGTACAATCCGTTGAATCGTGATAACAATGTGTCTACCTACCAGCTATCGTAATAATAACGTCGTTACTCTCGTTATCGGATTTCTGGTCGAAACACGTGCCGTGGAGGTACGGGGTTGGCTGGAGGAGAGGGGGGTACAGCTTCGACGTACATAGTCATTTGACTCTCGAGTGCATTCCGAGGCTCGTTTTCGTAGCTCACTCAAATACTGATGGAACTTGGTAGAGAGAGAGAGAGGGAGAGGGGGGGGGGGGAGAGAAAAGTGCACAGAGGTACTTCAAGGACCCTTGAATATTGATACTTGAATATTTATGAGATTCAATTTTCTTGAGCTCTTCAATTCTACAATGGATTTATTATAGTTCGGATAACACAAGTTGGGAGCATTTTTTTTTGTACTTTTCTTTTTTTTACTCTTTTCTGTTTTTCTTTTCGAAAACGCGAGAAATTATTTTCCCCGACGTTTCCCCAGATTTAATTTTAAAGATATTTCAAAGATATACAATTTACGTTCATATCAAAGGAATTTTCTTCCATTTCGATTGATTAAAGAAAAGCCAATGTTTCACACTAATCATGTAATCAGTTACAGTATAAATAAATCTGAAAAATATTCTACTTTTTCAGAATAGTTGCTTCTCATACGAGGAGTGGGTAGAAGTGAGGGAGGAGAGGGGGTGATAGAATACTTTTTCAACCACGATATATTTATGTGTGGAATTCAAGGCGGGATTTATCGACCCCGAAGTGAACCTGGAAGGGTGGCCACGTGGTCGACTCACGTCAAAACTGGTTTTTAAGATACTTGATTGTGGGCTCCTTCGGATCGCGAGGGCAAGAAAGAGTGGTCTCGGTCAAAAAAAAAAGAAGGGTTCGCTGGCCCGGTGCGACTTCCAGGTCAAAAACCGGACGTGGGATGGCAAACACCGGAAGTGCCCTTTTCATTCTTAAAAACTCGGATAGTGAAAAAGATAGAATCGATATGAACGAGTGTCAATTTTAACAATTAATTAACCCAAATTCTAATCGTCTCGCGAGAGCGAAATCTAAACGGATATTGAATCGTGATAAGAAGGCCGATGAAAAAGGCTCACGAAACAATGAAAGGGCCTAGTCCAATCGAATCAAGCTGAGAAGAAAAAATAGCAACCGGAAGTACGACCGGAAATTCGATGAGATTTATCGAAAATGAGTGGGTAACTTTTTCTGTCGGGAGTCAATATTTCCCTCCCGAGAAAAAAAAACACTTACCTCCACCCCCAATCTTTTTCTGATTGAAAAACGAACTCGAAAAATATCGCTGGGTCACCCACCCTTAAACAAATGAGCCTCGGAGCTCTAAACCCTGACACCTCTTTTGTTAGATCAAAGTCTGCGTTGGGAAAAAAATAAGGAAAAAAAAACGAAACAATTTGTCGAGTAATGGGCAAGCTGTTACTGGAAAATGTGGCGACTGCGTTCTATGGAGATTTATGGGAAAGGGTGATTCTAAAGACATTCGTCAGTGGAAATGAAAGTGTCCTCAAAATATACACATAATCGAAATATCTTTCAGACAATTGATAATACGTATTTTTCAGTGAATTTTATAATCAATAAATGCAGTGGAGTAATGTGAAATTGATCAACGCCATTTCTAAGAAATTTTCATTCGATTCGAACAAAAATCAGTTTAATAAAATAATATTTAATATTCAAAGAAATATAATTAATATAAAATATTATATATTATTTTATATTATTTGTGCCTGAATATTAAATATTATTTTGTTACCTAATTTTCTTTTTTATTATATATTTTATTAAACCAATTTTTGTATATATATATAAATCTTGAAAGTCTACATTGAGTTCAGCAGGGGGTCCATACATATCGGCACATACAGGCCGCCATTTCATTCCTCGATCCCCCTCGAATCAACCCCCAGTGGTGTGTATCAATAAAAAAATAAAAAAATACTAGCTCCACCCTATCGGACCGTCACTGGACCGTGGGGTGACCTACCCCCTTTGTACTTTTCATCTCTTTCTCCCCCACCCATCGCTTTCGCTGACCAAGTATTGGATCCACTTCAATTTATTATATACATATATATATGTATAGTGAGCTTCCAGCGGCCCGCTTAGACTCTCGTATCGACATTTTTTCTCTTTCTGTCTTTCTTCACCATTTTGCATTCTCGATCCCACTTATCCACTACGCACCGGTTATCGATTCTTTCGACGGGGTGACGTCACTTCCTATTGGCAAGTATTTGACGGGGCGCCATTTTTTTTTTTTCGTTTTCGATAATGGGATAAGCATTATGGCATTTAGAAGTTCCTGATGCATTCATTAATTTGTATTCATGATGAACATAAATATGTCATTGATTATAATTTTTTTTATTGAATATATACATATATAGATTTAATTGTTTTTTTTTCATTTTTTAATTCCTCCTCGTGACAACCTATATTAATTAATTTATATTATAATATAAATAAATAAATATAAGATAAAGATCTGTAATGAATATTCATCTGATAAGATCTGTAGTTAATGCCTTGATAAATTTGCGATCCCATCAAATTTTCTGATAATATATATGGTCGATTGACTTTCTAATAAATTTCTTCTCTGTTCGGATAGAATCTTTTTGCATCAATATTTTATACTATACATTTGTTCCTAACTTCTCCAATCGATTGCCTAATCAATTACGTAATTAATGCATTTATAAATACCGCCATTTCCTAATCATGTTCGTAATTAAGTATAAAATTAATAAAGCAT
The DNA here is from genome assembly GCA_030522765.1 of Ophioninae sp. B BG-2022a. Taxonomy (NCBI): domain Eukaryota; kingdom Metazoa; phylum Arthropoda; class Insecta; order Hymenoptera; family Ichneumonidae; species Ophioninae sp. B BG-2022a. The sequence goes on from JAPYZJ010000110.1 coordinate 51,939, forward strand.
ATAATTTTCAAACAAATAGCGTCGTTAATTTATTAATCAAGGACCGAATGTCCAAATTATTTTCGTAATTAATTTTCCCATGAAATTCCCATGAAACGGACGAAAAAAAAATTCCAATGAATACAAAACTTACCCCGGAAGTTGCAAAATGTTTCGATCGGTGCATGCTCAGTGTCAATCGTTCACAAACCAAATAAATGTCTGTTTAATCACAGTTCGATTCAATCGCACTTGGCTCGACGAATTATCTTGGGAATTTCGCGCTGACGAGAAAAATCACGTGATCTTTACGATCGTGAAGACGGCTAGTGACTGGTGGTCCCCTGTGGGACTCAAGTCCCATGGAGCACTCGTATAGTCTCACAGGAGGTGTGATAGGGGCCTTGAAAAATCTTACCTGAGATGAGACCGGCAATCGGGTGGGGGTCAGGTAGAAAAGGGTTGCCCTTATATTCAAACTCTTCTCTGTCCTGCTCTCCCTTTCTCTCTTTCTCTCTCTCTCTCTCTCTCTCTCTCTATGAACGGTTTCCTTTTTTCCCCCGGTTTGTTCGATGCATAAATTCGCGTGTGTGTGTAGGCTTGTGTGCATGAGAAAAAATTATACCTGCGATGCATACGCTCGAGGTACGATTTTTTTGGCTCCCTATGCGCCTAACGATCCGTAATTCAATCCGCTCGACAAAATTGAACAATTCTCATTGCGCGAAATCGTCCGAATGCGCCAACGCGTTCTACGTTCTAGTTTATTTTTTCGCTTTCTGGACATTCGTCCGCGCATGAAAAATAAATTAATATTACTGTGAAGGTCAAGTCAAGTCAAGCTGTGACCTTGGCGTTTACACCCAAGGTCAAGTCGACTGCCTCGTTCTAACCTCGCAACTTATCGACCTCCTTTCCGAGCATTCTTCAAAGCGACCCAGCACGTTTCGTGATAATCGCTCGTTACACTCGACAAGGGACACACGGTAGATAGATATGTATGGATTAGACGTGCGCCAGGCGGTCAGGCGGCTTTTCACATTTTCCAAGTCTAATTTTGCACTTTCGGCAAAAACTCGAGCATATTCGTAATTAGCAGAATATTTCCGATTAATTAGACCCTTTGAAGTGTTTAAAAACGGAAAAAAATATTTTTTTACTTTCCCGGCCACTTTTCCGGAATCTCAAAAATCACGAAATTTCAAGAGATCGTAGGGTGAACTTTTTATGAGCTACGGAGATTTATTTGGTGGGTTTGGAAAAGGTTTTTGCCTGACTTGAATAATGGCGTTGGATTCGTATCGATATCTCGTATAGTTTTCCCTGGAGGTCCACTTGAAAAATCGGAAAAGAGAGGCAAAGGGGTATGTATGGAAAAATTGGCAAAAATCGATGGTCCAACTTTGAAATTCGGCCAAAAATCGAAAAATCATCGGATTTCAATGATTAAAAGAGCATTTTGAAGAGAAAATCATAACGAAGAGATTGAGCGGAGAGTGGAGTGCCAAATCCTAAAGGAAAAACAGTTATCGACGATTTAGTGAAAAAACTTGCTCCCCCCAAAAATCGAAAGAAAATTTAGGATTTTAAATATTTTTTTTATTAGTTCATTTCAATGTAATTTGATTCCCTAAGCACGAATCTACTATTCATTTCTCCTAAAACCCAACATTTCTATGAAAAAATTGAGTTTTTAGAAGTTTTTTTACGATTTTTTCATAGAAATGTTGGGCCGTTTTGGGCCGGGAAGGTCGAAAAATATTTTTTTCCGTTTTTAAACTCTTAAAAGGGTCTAATTAATCGGAAATTTTCCGCTGATTACGAATATACCCGAATTTTTGCCGAAAGTGTAAAATTATACTCGGAAAATGCGAAAAACCTTTCTAGAATATTTTTTCGAAATTTTTCCCTAGAAATGGAAAGTTCAATGCGAATTAAATTGTGGATTTGTCTTCAAGGTATACAAATATATCGTCATGGACCTGCGATACGATACTGAACGTCTAAATATAATAATTATTTCGAGGCTAAGCCCGCCGAAGGGGCGCCCCTGATTGGCTGCCTATAAAAATTAATAACCATTAAGGGGTTGCTCCGAGAACCGTACATGCTTGTATCGATCGACTTAGAATTTCAAGCCCAACTACCCATCTCACGGACGACATTCTTACGTGGGGCACCCTGTATACATATAAGACTATCGATAATGAATTAAAATATCGCAACTGGAATGTTTTCGTTTTTTTTTTATCGAACGCGTATTCTCGAAGGGTCCCTAAGATGAATGAAGGGTTGAACGTGGCGCAGATGACGTTTAGAATTTTCAATTTCCCCCACGTGCGGCGAAACTAATTCCGTACTTTCGGCACCTGGTTTTTACTCGCTCGGTATCTTCCCTCGAAGATTTTTTTTCCGGCGCACCCGCGCGATCGGAACACAGGAAACGTGCCAGACGTCAAGGGTTTCACCTTTTCCTACCTTTCGGTCCTCAATTATGGTGAGTATTTGGCCCTTGTTGATGCATATGTATCACGATTGTGTTTTTCCTTACACGTTTTTCATCTTCGTTCGCCCCGCCCCCCTTCCCAAGGGAGAAATAGAAAAAGTGGTCTGGCTTATTTTTTTGCCCAGTCACTCCCTCGCACCCTTTTGGTCCGAGGATTCGTGTTTGCGTTCTCGTTTATTTTCGCCCCTCGCCTCGTCTCAAGTAGAGAAGTCCACATTGTTGTAAGAGGATTTTTGTCAAACCTATTCTTGACAAACAAACCCAAGCGTGTATGGATTTTCCCCTCGAAAGCCCTAATTAGTCAACGGTACGGAAAAGTGTACGGATTTCTTCGCGAGCTCTAATTAAATGATTAAATAAATTTATCTGTCCATTTATTCATAATTGTACGAGATTTGTTAAAAAAACAATATAAACAATATAAATGAAATAATAGATACGTTCAATCTTCGATGATGATTTATGTTATTTTATTTATAGATCATACATCAAGTTTACAAGGCTGTTTACATTTTTTTTCACTAGTGTAACCTGGAGTCCAGTACTTTTCGTCCCTTGATTACACCTGACTCGCCAGAGCCCTTTTCCCTTTTTTCCTTCATAGTAGGATTTTTTCACAAAAAGGGGAGATGAATAGCGATAGGGCGGCGATTTCTGATCGGTATGAGGTACCTGCAGTGACCAACCTGCCCCTGGATACACCGTTTCACAGACGAGCGATAAAGTCGAGGACTGCCCTTCACCCTCTATACCCCCCGCTCTCGTATAATTCAATTGTACCTAGGGGTGAATTTAACAGCGATTCTGTTTTTTTTTCCTCTTCCCTTTTTCAGGAAAGCCAAAACGTGTAAAAGTGTTGGTCGTGGGGCATCGAAAGCGTAGACGGGCTGTCAAGGGAGAGGGAAAGGGCTAACAATGACTGAAAGGGTCTGGGGCAAAGTAGGGGTGGTTTTGGGTGAAAAAACGTGAAAATCGACACCAAAACAGGGGCGTTCTCGTGGAGCACCGTGGATAAATTGACGACAAAGAAGTACCAAATAACGACGCCAAAATAAGCCGATATCTGATTCCCACTGTGACCCTTGACACGATCCTTTTTTTTCACGTTTTTTTTCCGATGCAGTTCTTTTTGTAAAGGCTGAAGGTCACGTACACCCGTTACGACTTTTAATCCTACGATCAACGGAGATTTATCCAGCGCGCAGGTTGCGAAAGTGCCGCGAAGGAATTTTAGGGCTTGTCAAGTGTGATATAATTTTTCTGACGGCAAAACTGAACGGACCAGTCTTCACCCAAAATTATAATGAAGACATGCAAATTATTTGGAGGTCGAGAATTTTCCAATCCCATCCCTTTACGGATGGAAATTGGACCTTCTTTATTTTTCTTTCGAACGTTTCGGTAAAGTCTCGTTCAATGAGAGATCGGTGATCAAAGGTTAGACTGGCTCAGCCCTTATTTCATATTGTAAACAAAACCTTTTTCCCTGATCGAAGCATAGAAATCCTGCTAAAAACCCATACAAACCCAATCATCCAGCTCACCTTGAAGAAATTGATTGATTAGCTTTCAGTAGCTTCCAAAGGATGGGCAGAAAAAAATGCGTGACGGAAAAGTGGAGAACCGTGATAAAAAAAGAAAGAAACGTGAAGTCAGGCTCTCTGTCTCTCCGCCCTTGAAATACCCGAATCGCTTTGAATACCTTATCAGACAGCGAGGATCTCCGAGAGCCCTCGAATCCGGACGAACGCGTTCGTGAATTATCCGCATAGATCTGTGAGCACGCCAAAAGCGAATACCTCCTGAAATACGTATCTCGCATCAAGGACGAAAGGTCACAACTGGGTGCCCTTAAAGTAGAAAAACGCATAAACCTACGCCCTTTTCCCTTAGAGGCTCCAATGTGTACGAAGGAAGAATCCTCGTAACCGATCGGAATCTTTTCTCGCGAGCCCTGGGGCCCTTTCGATAACGAAAAAGTGAAATAAGCCAGACGGGTGAAGGGAGTTCTCCGAGAGAGAGAAGGAAAGAGGAACGTCTCGCGCCAACGCCTCTGGCGAGCCCTCATGGGTGCGAATATAAGGGTTGAAGGGTGGATCGTTACCGAAGGGCCACTCCGTACTCGATCTCAACCGCGAAAATTCGACGATCTCCCACTCGAATCGCCGCAACTTTCACCATGAAAATACCATTCGAATAAAGGAATAGAGACGACCTGGGCAAGATTTTATCATTTATTTCGCTAAATGATCATCGAAGTACTTCAACCCTTCGCACTTTGTTGCTTCAGCTATCGGGATTCATCTCGTGCGAGGTGCCATCGATCAACCCTCGTTTTCGTCATTACTCTTGTCGAGGCTACATTTTTTTACTTTTTTCCCCCAAGAGACAAAGAAAAATTCAAAGATCTAGGGACAAAAATTTACCATTATTTCTGTCCCTATACAAATATAGGGAAAATATATAGATATATAATTTTCTCAGAAACAAAACAATAATAGTAACAATCAGCATAAAATTATCAGAATAAATAAACAACGCAATAAATATTAATTCTAATTTTAAACAACACTCAAATAACCATAGATAATTGATTCGATCTTCCAGTTCTGTCCATCCTTTTCTTCAATTACAGATTAAGTCAAATAACAAATAATTATTAAATTAACATTTTTCGTATTAACAACCCTTCCATCACATTTTTTAATTAAAAATAAATGAAATGCATGTCAAAATTGAAAACACAAATTTATAAGCATGATTGATAAAAAATCTAATTTGTCTTAGAAAAATAATCTTTAACCACAAAATCCTGCGGTCTACCGCCTCCACCACTGCCTGAGAATTGAACCGTAAAAAACGCTTTCCCGACAGAAAACAAATTAGTCTTCATTCTTTCCCGATACCGTGCAATTTCTAATCCCAAGGGAATGCGCGAAAAAAAAAGAAATCCCACATTGAAGATGTTCCAAAGAAATGAAAGCAGCGGGGCTCCGGTGGGCCTCCGGCTGTGGCTTATCCTCGAGGGTGCGCGTGTGGACTCCCCGCGATAATATACGGGAATATCTCGCAGCGTTGAGTCGCGCGACGCATACATCGAACGAGACAAAAAAAAGAAGAAAAAAAACGCCACGCGGGTAACCGAAATTGAAAGTGGTCGAATCGTTCTCTCTTTTCCTCTAGTTCACTCTAGATCTCTCTTAGCCCTTCGATCGAATTCGCTGCATCCCTAATCCTTTTCACAATTTTTTAACCCCATCTGTCGTCCTTGCTGTGCGGCGCATCCCTCGTGTGTCACTATATATATATATATACACATATATATCGAACGGTTCATGTCCGGATATTTTCGGATCGCTCTGATCATTTTTGATAATAATAAAAATACTGAAAAATCAAGATAATAAATAATAAATGTAATGAAAAATGTATTTGTCAAAAAAAATGTTTAATCCATCGAAAACGTAAATTGAAACCTTCATTAATTTCGGTGTACCAAGATTAAGCTCAAATTAATTTTGATTGTGACGTTCTCGTAAAATATTGATTTTTATACCATTCATAGCGTTTTTTTTCAACTTAATGCATTTTTTTGGCAAGTGACGTAAAAATGCTGGCTGTCAGCTAACTTTAGTCGGAAGTCAAAGCCCTTGATGCGCTTGATCATCATTCAAAATTGGCGCATACGTGTAAAAAAAAAGTAGAAAATGTTCATTGGGTAACGCAGGGTAACCTTCCATCGACACGCGTGTACGTTTACGATACGCACCGCGCTCAGGTAAGAAAAAAAAGGAGTTTTACATATGCGCAATGCCGACCTACTTCCGCGAGGAAAATTCAAAGGGAAAGGGCCGCAAAAAAAGGAAGCAAAACCCTTCGCACCTTTTTCGCCCTGTCCTATTGGTCCCTTAATACATAAAACTCTTGTTTTCATCTCTCGGATCCTCCCTTCCTCCTTCTCCGATATACCTGGAGCCCTTTTCCCTTTGCCCAAAGGATAATCCATTAACATAATTTTACATGGAGAGAGGCTTTATTCGACGCCGAGGGAAACATTATATCGACGAGGAATGAAGAGAAAGAGTATATGCGCAGATGCAAAAAAGGTTCGATGAAAAATAATGGGCGCGGGGTGGGTTTTCAGGTATACAGGGCGCGAAGGGCCTCGAGATTCGCTTCGACCTATCGAGACGAGGGTTAATTCAAATATTTAAAATTTTCAGTGGATCGAAAGAGCGATAGGAAAGGGTGTTTTGCGTAACGGCCGTTGAGCCCTTTTTTCCCGGAGGTGGCCCTTTTCCCTTCACTCCTGTCTTTCTCGCGGCAGTTGCGCCCTTTTCTTCGTCAGCTATTGATTTACGCCCGACCCAAGCTTCGTATACCTGGAATTGGTAACTCTAGCTCTTTGCCATGCAAGGGTGAAACGCTCTTGCGTCACAGCGATTGAAACAACCCTTTAACGGAGCTTCCAGCTTGGAACAAGAGAGGAGTGAGGAGACGGAAGTCTTTCGCACCATTCCTCCTTTCCTTACTCTTTCTCCACGTCCCTTAACGGCTGGAGGATACCTCGTCGTGGGAACAGTGATTACGTGGAAAAAACCCAGCAGACTTTGGATTGAAACAAAATGAGCGAATTTCTTCTATTTTCCAAATGATCGTGTTTTTGATGTTGTTTTTTTTTTTTTGAATGGCCACATTATTCAAGCGCCGATTGCCAGCTTGGCACGTTTTCTTGGTTGGAACCCATTGAAGGAAGAGACGGGACTTGTTCGAAAGAGCAGCGAGAGAAGAATCAGGGACGGTGAAAAACGAGTGTCCTCTTCTTGGGGCTTGATTTACGAGAGTTCTGACGGGCTATTCGTCGCGAGAGACCGCGCGACGAGCGAAGAGCCCTTCGTGGACAGGGCAGCTCGTGTGCCCCCCCCCCCCCCTCCACCTCGCCCCTTCTGCCCTTCGCCCTCCTAGACCTTCTTATCTACGCGTGGCAGCGGCCATTTTACAAAAACCTCCCCCCGTGTGTCATCGTTTCACAGTGAGAATCACCATCGCTCCCTTTTTCGCCCATCTCGCATTACGGCGCCCTCGCCCTTCGCCCGTGTACGCCCTCCGCACAAATATTCAAATCCACTGTCCGCCGAAACTCGGAGATATCGTAACCGCGAAATGTAGACGAGAATTTATAGGCCCCTGGAAGGCTTGTCGATTCATTTCGAAAAGAACAAAAAATGGGACGTAGAGTTTATTTGGATTCGTTTGGGTTAAGGGCTTTGACAATCCACAACATTCTCTTTGTGTGTATCTTAAACAAATTATTGATCCATTAATCGGTAAATTAACTTGTTGATACGTTAATCAATTACTGAACTTATTGGTGCCTTAATCAATTTATTGGTTATTGGATCAATTCATCAAGTGTCGAATCAAGCAATTATTTGAGCAAATAATCAATTATCGTAGCCAATAATCAATTATTCAATCGATTCGTCAATTACTGGACCAATTAATTAACTGTGAAATGGATCAATAAATGATCAATTACTTGATTGCTTCGTATAACATTGATTGGATATTTTTCTACAAAATCGTTATTTTTTCTTCCAACACGAACCCGAGCTTTTCCCAAATAAATTACATTCCTATAAACAAAAATTAATTATTCAAAAAGCCTACGACCAGACTAAAAAGTCAATCGATGACTCAACGTTGAGCACGGAGACTTTTTTCTGCAACCCCACGTATGCTTCGCGCTTGGGTACAAAATTTTGTGGCAGGTGTCTCACATCCCAGTTTCGAATTTTCATTTATGGATGACGAAAGAAGGTTGGTCGATTTGAAAAAAAAAAACTCAAATTTCCAGCCAACCAAAGGCGAACGTGAAATGTCGCAATCGATATGCAGCGTGGACGTTTGCCATTTTTGTACCCGTTTGAAATTTTTATGCAGTCATCCCCTTGCCTAATATGGGATGGGAATGTATATAGACAGTGAGATGGGAAGGGAGGGCGAAAAAAAACGTGGCGAAGTCCCCAGCATAAACCGTGGGACCATTACGTTCGATTTCGAAATAAATTGCAAGCCATAAACAGGGTGGTCCATAAGAATACATACGACCGTCTTATCCAGGGCTACTTTTCTCCAGGCTTACCAATACCACTGTACTTCATCGTGTACTCCCTGGCTTTAGAAAACTACAGCAGTTCTCTGCTCTTTCTCAATCTCTCCCCTTTTTCTTTACCCCCTCCCACCTCTCCTCTCCCTTCTCTCTCCGACCCACCCCACCAGTCTTTCACCGGAAGAATCCACGGGGGCATCAAAAAAATCCTGACGAGCACCAAGGATCTCTAGTCATCGATCCCTTTTCCCATTTTTGACACTTTCTTTTTTTACTTTGCTGCTCTTCGTTCCTTTTTCTTAAAAAAAAAAGACAACCCCTATTTTTTAGGGCTGCCAAACAGATCGAAGGATACCTTGACTAGAATTTCCTAAACGATCAAAACTGCCCTGCAATGATCGTAGGCAGGCTTTTTTTTGCCCGCCGTTACTAGGTTTCTCCGAGCTAGCCCTGTTTTTTATAACTAGGTATAGATGTTTTGGAATTTCCAAATTGGCTTTCTCGCCATTATATCCACAAAACTAATGATAAAAAAGTATATACTTGAATAAAGGCTGAATAATACCTCTAAAAAAAATTACCATTCCTTTTACTGTACTCTTAACAAAACCGTGCGGCCTTCTTTTCGTTCGCTAGAGTGGTACTATCACTCAATTGACGTCCACTCGACGGCGATAAACATAATTCGTAAGTGATCATCATCGAAGAGAAGGACGTGAGTGCCAGAAGAAAATCCCTATCAGTTTTTGCTTCCATCAGGCAAGATAAGAATATTGTAGAATTGGAGGTTATATAAAAATCTCTTGGACGTATGGAAAGACGGATTTTCGTTTTTTCTCTGTTCCTTTGAAAACCTTCGCTCTTACCGAGATACTCGTCTTAACATCGGCTTCGGCATTACCAACGTTTCCTTCTATTCTCAGTCGATATCTTCCTCTTTACCATTCGTCCGCTCCGTTTATCCTTCCTACCAGGTTTTCCTCCTCGAATTAAGAAAAAAAATCGCCGATATATACGTTGGTTCCCTCCATATTCTCTCTCTCTCTCTCTCTCTCAACTTTTTTTCATTTCATATATCACCAAAGAGTCCCTCCGTGATCTCTCCTCAAAAGCTGCAAAATCCCTTTGTTCCTTTTTCTTCCAAAAAAGCCCTTTCGGACATACTCCCAATCCTACAACTAAGCGATCAATAATTTGCTATGCAGAAAACACATCCTTCCAAAAATTAATAAGATAAGAAGAATAAGTAAGTAATATATTTACTTATCCTTATGCCTTTATTTACTTTATGCTTCCACTCAGATTTTTCCAATAAAACGAGCGAGAGTATGGAACAAAGAAGTCGTTTGAAATCGGAGTGTAGGGAAACAAAAGAACGAGGAGAGAGACGAAGTGGGATCTGAGCTTGAATTTCTCGAAGTCGCGACATTTTTTTCGAAGCCCTCCAGTCAATGTTTCTTGCGTATCTAAAAGTTGTGCCCCCTCCCTCTCTCGCTCTCTCTCTCTCTAGCTCTTTCTCTCTCTCTTTCTTTCTGGACTGCGCTCCCTCGCAGATCGACTTCTGCCTGACCTATGCCCAATGATCCGACAAGACGAAAATTCTCAGGCATATATCGGTCGGAGGAGATCAACTCGTGTCAATTTCCTCTAGAGGGAGAATTCGTTTTCTCTCTATCTCCCTCACTCCCAATCGACGAGTCGAATTTTAGAGTGGGGATGAACCGTTGTACCCTACCTGGCGACGAAATTCAGCAGCCCTCAAAAGCCACCCCTTTTGGGTCCTTGAAACCAGCTACCAGTTTTGGGCCAGACTTCGCACGATCTACACGTCATCGTAGAGGTAAGTGCGAGTGAAAACTTTCTCCGAGCTTTGATGCATTTGCAAAAGTCACTAGTCGTCATAAAGAATATTATTAGCAATATTTGAAAATTTTTTAAACTATTATTTTTCTTATAAAAAATATGAATAAAAAAATAAAAAAATTCAAACAGAGGATATTATTGGTGTCCAATATTAAATACAAAGCTGATCAGGAATGAAAATAACGAAATATTACTTTCTCCCTGCTTGCACACTTTTCCTTTGTCCCTGTAAGATAGAGAAAGGGAAAGATTTGAGTTGGCCATTCCAAAGGATTCGGGGCTGAGCCACGGGGCACGTCCTGCATCGCGAAGAAGCCAAAAAAAACCAGCACGGTTTTCCTTGTCTCCTCTCACTTACCATATCGATCGGCCGTTTGACATATAGATACGCAGAGTCCAGAACGGAGAACCGTCGTCCTCTCGCGCGCGCTTCTTCTCGCACGGGAAACTCGAAATATGTTTTTTATGTGCTTGTCCTCCAGAGGAGGCTCGTGACCCTAAGGAACGCCTGTTTCTGTGGCCAACTTTGCCATCGAGGAAAACAGAAGTATAGCAACCCCTAAAGGAGATAATGCTCGGGCTGGCCCACCCCTCGGCGTATAAATGTACGATTTCTTATTCCAAGATGACGCCAAGCAAAGTTCCCCAACCCGGGCTTGTCCACGAGGAGTCTCGAACATTTTCCTTTTTTTTTTTACTCCCATTCCTTTCTTCCGTCGCAGTTTCCTCGCCATCCTGAGGTCGTACACATCGGTTACCAACCCCCTTTGCAAGAGGGAGACGGAAATAAAAAAACCATCTTTCATTGTTGAATCGGAACATGTCTGATGACCACGAAGACAAAGAGGAACGTGAAAAACGTTATTCCAAAAGTTTTCAACCTTTTGAAACGCGGGGATGCATCGGGTTTATACGCTAAAATCAATACTCGGATGGGTGACCGCTCGCGTAGAATTATACACGGCGGAAAACAACTCCGAGGAAAGAGATTTTCGTCGATTCAAAACAATGCAACCAGAGCGGTGACCCGGTTCTTCATCGTCCCTTTGACAAGAGACGTATCGTTGAAAAAAAGAACCGAAATTGAACAAAAGTGTACAAAAACCCTTTATTTTCATCGAATTTGAAAAATATTTGTTAAACTACCGCGTTATTTTTCGTTTCGAAAATTTTGGCCAATTTGTGCAGAAAATCGAGTTTACATCCCCCCTCGACGAGAGACGTTACATCGTTGAAAAAAAAGAAGTGAAATTGAGAAAGGAATTCGATACGGTGTGTGTGTGCGGCAGTCCGCTACGACGGGGTAGAGAACGGCGACGGTGCGTGGGTATTCTAATTTTCCGAGTGGATGAGAACATATGAAAATCTGCGAAGCAAACGAGAAAACGCTTCGAAGAGCGCCAAGTCAGAGCCAATAAAATTTTCGTCTCCCTCTCTCCCTCCCTCCCTATCTTTCCCTCCCTTGCCGCTCAAGCCCACGTTCACTTTTTATTTTCCCCTCACCGTCGAGCCCACCCTTTTTCCTCTTTGCTGGTGCGTGCTCCGCCTCGCGTATACGCATTCCTTCCATTCTTCGCTAATATATACGGGAAAAAAAAAAAAGAAAAAAAAAAAAGAAAAAGTTAAAGTGGAATGATGCATCTTGAGAATCTTGAACGGGACTGGAAAACAAAGACGAGCGACGCAATAAATATTGCTTTGACATACCGGATACGTTCTTTTTTTTTCACCCTTCAAATAACCGGGAAATTTGCGAAATTACGTTATTTGTCAATTTATGATTTAGAGATCATCGTTGAAGTATATTTTTTTCGTTTATCCCAGTTGTTTGGTTCATTAAATTTTTTTTACAACTTTTCTTTACATTTTAAATGTACTTGAGTTATGGAAATAACAAAAGAAATAAAAAAGATCTCAAAAAAGGCCCAGCCTTCGTAACATTTTCGTATCAAAATTATTGATCATGAAAATAAATGTTACCAGTAATGTTCAACAAAATCCAAAATTTGGAGGCAGTGAAAGAAAATGTAGTCATTGACATAAAAAAACGGGGAATTTTTTGGGGTAACTCAAATAATGTGGCACGTTATCGATGTAAAGACATATCGCCGTTCTCGTGTTGGTCTTGCTCTTCTCGGGGTTACACGAGTTTCAGGATACGACGAAAATATATAGGTATAAGGGAGGGTGGTATAAACCCTCTTGCCCCGTAACCCTCGACATATAGAACAGTTATACGCGTCGGACCAACAGAAATATATGTCGAGAAAGATGTCTCTTGGCGAAGGGAACAGCGAGGCAAGAGACCGAGGAAGCATCTCGGGGGTGGAGGACTCGAGGCGTTCTTTTTTAAACGGGGAAACAGTTGCGACCACGAATCGATGGTAACTACGCCGGCCGCCGGACTCTGCCATGGTACAGTCCCGCAAAAACGCAACCCCTCTCGCGAATACTGACAACCGTTTTCAAATTCACCAAAAACGAGGGTAGTTCCCCGGAGCGTTGAAATATCGCATTGAAAAAGGTAACGAAAAATTCTAATGTGCGATAATTAATTTTTTTATTTAACCCAAACAAACCCAATGTTCCAGCCTCGTTCCTTTTTCCGAATTGAACAAACAAAAATAAGGGTCTTCAAGGAACTTGGAAACCAAGTTTGCAAAAGTAATGAAAGACTGGAATAAGCTCAAGCTTATTTTTTTTACTTAACCCAAACAAACTAGAAGTTCAAGCCCTGCTTTTGCGAGAATGCACCAAAGACAAGGGTAGTTTCTCTAGGGGTTGAAAACTCGGGCGTAAAAAGATGATGAAGGATGCTCATCAGCAAGCCCGAGTTTTTTTTCCCACTTAACAAAAATAAAAATTACCCAAACTCGAGGGTGGTTTCTCACTAGGCTAAGATTCGACTGGGCTAACTCGGCTTAATTTTTTTTTTACTTTTGTTTAGTCAGTCTAAACAAATGTTCTTCTTCATCCAGCCCATACAAACCCAAAGTTGGGGTTGTATTTCCCGGCCTGAAAAAAATCAACAATTGAATACCGCGGATCACCGAGTTCAGCGCGGATTTTACTTTGCGGCTCGTCAACGAATAAAAGAGGAACGGTATAAAAAAAAAAAAAAAACAAAAAATAGAAAAAGGTGGTTGATTCTCTCTTAGCGGGATTGTACCCGCGTTAGGATGCGCGCTGTGCTTCGGTCTTTTGCATACATTTTGAAACGTAGTACGCTCACCGAGAGGGCGGCGAGGGGGTGTGGAGAGGGAAAACGTTAAGCTCCTGCCTTCCCGGAGCACAACGCAAAGAATATGCTCGCTGGGCAGGCAAAACGAGAAAGAGAAAAGCGTAGAATGCCCAAACCAGGAGAACAAGGAGGAAGCCCGAAAAAAAAATGGATACTCCCGAAGACGGAGGAGCAAAAATAACTTTTCTGCGGTGTTCTCCCTCGGGATACACCGCAGGGGTAATATTAAACGATGGACAACGGGGCCTCGGGTTTTTCGATGTCGCCATACTCGCAACAAAAAACTATACCACCCTCGTATTTCTCATTGTTATTATTTATTTTTTAACATTATTCTCTTCCTTCCGTGCGTTGCATATCTCGTGAATATTTTTTGTATCGAAGGGACGAGGAAATTCGAAGATTATAATGATGGGATAAATATGTAATAAATTAAAATATCTAATATAAAGATTAATGTAGCAAATAATGAGAAGATTTTGTTTGGGTTTGTTTGGGTTTAAGATTTCGGAGTACAAATCGCACAGATCTTGTTTGGGTTTGTTCGGGTCAAGTTCTCAGAACACAAAGCGCGCAGATTTGAACGGGTGCGAAATGTTTTTGTACCGAATTGCTAGTATGTCCTTACGATACGTGTTTGTACCAAGCTCGCTTGGGTTACTCTCGTTGGAGCAAAGTACAGGATATAGGAGGGAGTTATTCCGTCGCTATATCGGAAAAATGTTATTTACGCAGGACAGAATCGAGCCCCGGATGCGCCGCGGCGAGCTATACACGTCCTCCTCCGCATAGGTAGCTAGCGTTATCTTCACAGAGGACTACACATATATACACGGGACGAAGAGAGGCTCCTTATTTACATGTGATAAGTCTCCTCCGGGACCAAAATCCCGGACCGCGCGTGGGCGGCTCTCTCACTCTTTCTCTTTTTCCTCTCCGGACCCTGATAATTCTTCCTTTGATCCTGGCTCTCAATACCCCCGCCGCCCGAGCTCTTCCGCGATCCCAGCCGGTCGACAATCTCTCCTCGCCAAAACGAGCCCCCGAATAGACTGCTCAACCCTCTTTGACAAATTTTTCCATCTGCAGGGAAAAATATATCGAATACAACGTAACGCAAAAAAGAAAGTCATTTTTTCATTTTAACAAGTTCGATACTATTGGGGTTTCTGCAATTCCCAGAAATGGGAATTGATTCGTGGGATCCTCCATTGCATTCAGAGGTTTACAGAGCCGTTTTATAACCCAAATTATCAAGATTTTATTATCTTATCCTATCAATTATCTTAAATTGTAAAGAACTGTACGATTTTTCAATATCCATGTCGTAATACCTCAAGGGGTGGGGAAAGCATTTCAACAAAAATTTCCAAATCCGGAGGAAAAGCTAATATCGAGTGAAAAAAAAAGCTTTCGTCGCATCAGAGTAATCTTTTTACGGGCGACGAGAAAATCAATGCCAATTAGGGTTCAATTTCGATTTCCAAGAGTGGATTGGCCATGGACTTTCATCCCCATTCCTAAGGAGGGCTGAAGGATAGCTGGGGCTCCTTGTTCTCGCCACACGATTTCTCTCCCCCTCCCCCACCCTTCTGGTTTTGTCAGATAGCCCAATATATACATACATCGCTGGGTGAATACCGATCGAGTTTCCGAAACTTTAAAGGTGTCTTTAAGTCCGTCGTGTTATACGTTACTCCTCCTCCACCTCGACCTTCCCCTCCCCCCGGCCGTCCGCCGCTGGCTCTTCCACGGAAACCCCATCAACCCCCGTGGCCGTGCTATCCTCTAATACATTTTGGTCGAGCTTGCGGGGTGGGAGAGCTTTTGGCGATCCGAATTTTGGCAGAGTTTCAAGTTCGCATCTGGTTTATTCGCCGAGGGAGGGAAAGAGGGGGAGGCGCTGCGGAAGGAGGGGAAAGAGAGGGCAGAAGTGTGTGTGTGTGTGTTATCGGGAGGGTGCCAGGGGTGAGGAGGATATCCCCGATATCATCTCGTGCAAACTCATCCGCGAATACTGCGGGTGTCTTGTTATTAAATCTGTTTCCAAAAGGATTTCGTACACGATGCGACACCGATTATTCATTTGACATTTCAATTGGGACCGATCCTTCATTTTCCATCGTTTCGAAAACTCTAATAGTGAATAAATGAATGAACAAAGAGTGATAAGTATTAAAATAACAATGGTTAACAACTGAGATAAAGATAGACCAAATAATAAAAATAAAATAACTAACTTAATAACCAAGCAATTGAATATTTAATTTACTAACCAAACGATAGCTATAAAAATAATAAATAAAACAACAAGAATGAACAAACGAAAGCATATAAACACTGCAACAATAATATTCATTAAAATGCAATATTCAGGGGGTGGAATAATGTTTTAACGACCCCACCCGTTGCACGGTGTTTCCGGTTGTGCGTGGGTCGAGTCAGCGAGCCATCGCCGTTGAAGGCAAAGACGACGGCGATCCTCGATCGAAACGTTGGGGAGGGTTGGAAAACGGGAGTTGAAGAGGGATACCCGGAGAGCTTGAATACGTACTCGATTCCCGGCGTCTCTGGCCGGGATCGCGACTGAGTAAACGCAAATTCGTATATGCGGATACGTGTGTGTCTGTGTGTGTGTGTTTGCGAATGTGCTGGTATAACTCGAGGTGTAGGTAACCCCTCGGAAGATTTTCAACCAATCCCCGGGCTGGTCAGCGGCCTAAAGTGGTGGGGTGTGGAGGCCGAGCATTGGTCAGTCGATGGGGTAGACTCCGGTATTGAGCGAGACCTTTTCTCTCTCCCTGTCACCCTCTCTCTCTCTCTCTCTCTCTCTCTCTCTCTCCCTCCGTCCCCGTCTCCCTAGCTAAGGCACTGTTGGTACAACCAGCCAGGGGTCGAAAAAAACCGCCCCGAACTGACCTCAAACGTCCTACCCTCGTCTCTCTCGCGCTCTGGGATAACCCCAGGCAGCCCCTACTACCGATGTTGCCACGACTTCCACCCTTAACTCTCACCCTTCATTTCACCCTCTTTCCTCTTTCTCTCTCTCTCTCTCTCTCTCTCTCGTTCCCTTCATATTGCCATTGCCATTCCTCGTTCCAAGTTTCCTTCGTTCACTAGACTCGTTTTCCTCGTCCAGCTTGCACGACCACACCTCACCCCTTTTCGACTCACAACGAGACACTATTTTTACGTGCATGTCTGTGCATACTTTTTATTCAATATATTTTATATGTACTGAATTTATATATTTTATAAATTAGACGTTATATTATAATTAGTTATAATTAGCTATAACATTTGTTTGGGTTTGTTTAGATAGTTTTATTATTATTATATATTGAGCTGTTGTAGCTCGACACCAAAAAGTAAAATTCAAAAATTGGTTTTCTTTTGTTGAATTTATTTTTAATTTTGTTGATTAGAAATCTTTTCCCAACGATAACAAAATGTCTTTGTTACTGCACTATTTAACAACAGGATTAGTATGCAAATTATGAATAAATAAAATACCAAAATCTATTAAAAAAATCTCAAATAAATTATCAACAACAAAAAATGTTAATAGAAAAAAATAATTGTGAAGATGAATTCTTCTATTATCAAATTATGTAAATGATAACGCAATACAACAATAATTCTTTCTACGAAACTATAACCAAACAAAGCCAAATCATAAAAATGCCAATACATAATTCCGCTATGCATATTTGAATAATTCGTGCGTGTTGGTTCACAAATCGAGCAAAAATGTATAGTAGTAGAATCATGTTTACTTTTTCGTTTTAATTGATCGTTTTCGCCAGTCCGATCTTATGGTGCACCCCCTCCATCACTCCCGGAAAAACCGCTACAATCAGCGAGTTCAGCAGAGGCCAAAATAACGAGCCATAAAATTAGGGTACCTTCATCGTGCACATCGTGCGCGTTACTTTGCAAAAGTTTCCTCAGAGGTGCAAGAGCGAGAGTGAGCGAGAGAGAGATAAAAAGGATCGAGGGAGGGAGGAAGGAGCAGAGGGCAAAAGAGGGATGCAGGGAAACTCTCGGAGTGTACGTGCAGTCTCGAGTAACACACCGAGAGAGAGAGGAAAAGAGAGGATGGAGAGCTGATAGCCGGAGAATATAAGAAAAGCAGAAAAGACAGACAAAGTTGGATAAGGGATGAGGACACTGGCGAGGGGTGACGACTCCACTAAAGCCTGTGTTATCGCAACAAATTATGGACCTTTCCTTTCCCTCGGAAAAGCCCAGCTCGTCTTGTAAAGAAAAAAAAAAAGATGTTATATATGTGCGAAAAAAGAGATAGAGAAATTATCATTAATTCTTTGACTCAGTGGAGAAAGTCTAGATATATACTGAATCGTTCAATCGAATTCAAAACTGTTTATCAACTATTAATTTATTATTTGAGAAAACTGCAGGATTGCAAAAACTCAAAGTAATTATTCAATCGAAAATTAAAAATAATCTCCACAAGCCGTCAAACAAAACCTCGAGACAAATTCTCACCCCCTCAAGATTTACATATTTTCCTCAACATCGATTTTTGCTCTATCAATTGTGATAAATAAAAAAATGAAACTTGGATAAAGAAAATATTCTTTTTGATTCGCACCCTGTCTCGGGACGTAACGAAGTGTCCGTAACTCGTAGATATAAAACCGGTGGTGACTTTCACTTGATGGCGCTCGCGAGGAAGGGAGACACGAGCCCTGAAGTATATTCAAACGGTTCAAGTCCAAAGGCTATTTGCATAGGCGATATTATACCGTGGCGTCCTCTCTGCTGGTTCAGCACTAGCGTGCTGCTCTCTTTCCCTCTCGGCCTTCGCCCCCGTTCTATTTCAGCCCTACACCGATGGCTTCCGTTCTTACATGGGCTTTCCTCGCGCGTACGAAAATTACCCCCATACAAGTACCAAAAAACAACGGTCAATTTTCATTAATTTTTTTCCCATGAGGAAATTAGGTAGGTACTAAAATTACGACGCAACTAACTTGACTAAATCTTCGAGCTTACTATTGACAATTATTTGTATTATTATTAATTATTAATCATGTATAATAATAACTAACAATAATAATAATTATTATTATTATTATATCAATAATACGAAATAAATGCCACATATACATAATTCAGGGTTTCGTCTGTGTTAAGGGTGGTTTTCATCCACCTTTCTCAGCCCCTTTCCGCTCCCATCGACGCCGGCAACATCCTTTCTCGTCTTTCCATCAGAGACCAGCAGCAGAGGGCGAGAAAGATCAGGAAAGAGAGAGGAGCGGGGGGGGAGAAAGTGAGAGAGGGCGAGAGGGGGGAGAGGAAGGGAGAGAAGCCCAAACGTCTTGGAATCTCCGGAATTGGATTAGTAGTGGTTTGCCCAGGGGGAGGCTTGGACTATACTCAATTTGAAAACCGCGCGAGCGTGAGAGAGAGAGAGAGAATTAGGAGAATCTTCGATCCGATCCGTCTCGCTCTGGCACGATCGCCAGACCGTATAGATTTGTGGATCGGTATATATGAAATTGCTAAATCACGTTCCACGTGATCACCTATTGAGCCAAGTTTATAATCTCGAATCGAGATCGAGCGGGCACCGGAAATTTGACTTTATCGACGGGGCATTAATTATTCGAGCTCCATACGCGCACCACATGAATTAATTTCGTATTGTAAGTCAATTGGTAACAAGTTTTTTTTCCAAATTTATGTTTTATGATTATATAAATTATGTAAATTTATAATAATATATTGTTGTTTGAATAATTTGATATCAGAATATAAAATTATTTAAATAACAAATATTTGAAATAAAAAAAATAAAAAAAAAATTATTTTCCGATTTGCGAAGCGGAATATTATTTGTAAACCGAGTATTTTAGATATGCACTTTCAACGCTACATTTTTATGCATCGACAGGGTATCCCACGTAAGAATATCATCCTTGAAATGGGGAGTTAGTCGTGAGATTCTGAGTCGATTGATATTAAGCATTTATGGTTCCCGGATCAACCCCTGGATTGTTATTAATTTTCAAAGGCAGCCAATCAGGCGCGCCCCTTCAGCGGGCTTAGCCTCCAAATTATTATTATATTTCGACGTTTAGTGTCATATCGCAGGTCCATGACGATGTATTTTTATACCTTGAAGACCAATCAACTATTTGATTCGTCTTTTTTTATGGAAAAATCGTAAAAAACTTCTAAAAACACGATACTTTCATGAAAATTTTGGGTTTTGGGGAAAATAAATGGTAGATTCGCGCTCAGGGGATCAAATTACATCAAAATAGACCATTAAGAAAAATGTTAAAAATCCAAATTTTTTTTGGATTTTAGGGCAAAAAAAGTTTTTTCACTCAATCGTCGATAACTTTTTTTCCCTTAGGATTTGGCACTCCGCTTTGTGCTCAATCTCTTCGTTATGATTTTCCCTTCAAAATGATTTTTTAATAATTGAAATCCGATGATTTTCCGATTTTTGGCAGAATTTCAAAGTTGGACCATCGATTTTTGCCAATTTTTCCATACATACCCCTTTGCCTCTTTTTTTC